>CATIWR010472683.1:0-17976 GCA_949677035.1 Omphalea diandra | reverse complement strand
ATCAAAAATATAAAAATATTTATCATAAAACTAATTAAGCTGAAAATTTATATTGAAATAATCTATTATCATTATCAAAGAGTATTTCTTTTATTTTTCACCTAAAAACTGTTATTGGAAATATTAATATCAAACATGCATTCAATTTGTTACTTTTCTCAAAATTTATTATATCAAATAATATAATATATTTTTCTACTCCTCAACACTTTATTTTTTTTTTTAAAAAAAAAGAGAAGGAAAAGAGTGAAGGGGGAGGGAAAGAAAAATTATTTCATTTATATTTTTATTTTTTTTACTTATTGATCTCTAAAATCTAAATTTTTTCGAGTTTTGATAAAATTGATCAATCGTTTTAATTTTGATAAAATTAGTCAAAATTGATAAAATTTTGATAAGTTTAACTAAAATTCAAATTGATCAGAATAAAATGGTGCATTACTTTAAAATATTAAATTAAAATAATATTAATTGATATCAGTAATTATTGTTAAATAATTTTATTAAATTTCAAAAAAGTTTGAATTTTAGGATTTAATAATTTATTTTTCAAATCTTTACCCCTTTTTAACTTACAAAAAAGGCCTATGGTTAGGATAAACATGTCGCTTATTGCGGTGGGGGAACTGTCACTTAAACGACACCCTTTTATCTGGACAAAATAGAGGGTTTTTGGGCTTTGCTAACTGTTATCCATAGCCATGTCTGTGTCTCTTGCACTCATTGCTTGTTTTCGTTCATTTGATTCCTCTTTTATTAAGATTGTAGAATCCTGGCAAGCAGACACCTTTCTGGACTAAATAAAATTTAAGCCGCCACCGTTTACAGATACCAAAAGCTTACTTCTTCACACGGGTAATTTCTATTTCTCTTGCTGTGATGAAGTGATTTTTGGGTTTAGCTTTTGCTCTTTTGCTGCCATTTTCTCGTTTTAAATTAAATGTTATGATAGATAAATTAAGCCCCTTTCCATTTTTAAGCATTAAGCTCTATCAGTTGAGTGATTACTGGTAAAAAAAATTTGAGCTTGATGGGTTAGTGTGTTGACTGTTGAGTTTAGGATTGACAGTGCGTATGTATAGCATAAGAGGAGGAAGAAGAAGAAGTTGGTATGTTTAGTTTTGCTTTGTTTCTCATTGTATTTTCTTGCTCGTTTTTTATTGTTATTGGCTTTTAATAGGAATTGAGTGAAGGTTATATGTTTGAATCATCATCCGGGGAACAAATTTAGAGTTTTTACTGAGTCATGGTAAATCTTTGAATGGTGGAATCAGCAATCCAGATATTGAATTTGATTATGGCTCCCTCTAATGTTTGCTTAATTCCTGCATTTGCATGGTGATCTATTTTTGGTTGAGTAGAGAAAAATTGTCTTTCCTTCAAACTGTTATTATGCCAAAATCCATTTCACCTCTTTGTTCAGTAAATGTGGAACCTAATTTGCGTTTCTTTTCATCAATTTCTCCCCAAATTCCTGTTTATAGTCCTACTTTAACTACTTTTCACTGTTTGGAATGTGTCTTTCCTTCTCCTGCACATTGTGGATGCGGTATAAAGCCATTTTCTTGTTTTGCTGTTTCGAGGAGTTCTGGTTCTAAGCCTGATCCTGAAACTAGCCCCAAGCCAAAAACTAAATCTAAAACAACAACTCCAAGTCCAAAAGCTGTTGATGCTCGAAATGAAGATGAAGAATCTGGAAAAATTTTTCCAACAACAATTCCTCGTAAGCCAAAGCGTGGTCGTAGGAGTGAACAAGTTGCAGTTGAAGATTTTATTCGAGATTCCCTTGAACAAACGTTTGCATCAATTCGACAGCAGAACCCAGATGTTTTAGCGAACAAGGAAAACATAATGAAGGACAGAGATAATGACAAGCTAGATTCTGAAATCAGTGATGATGACCATGACGATTATGAATATGAAGATACACATGATGTTCATGGAGGAAAAGGAAAGAAAAAGAAAATGGTGGTTGTGGAGGAAGACCCAAATTGGCCATTGGATGCTGACATGGGTTGGGGGATTAGAGCATCAGAATATTTTGAGAAGCATCCGATCAAGAATGTTGTGGGGGAAGATGGACTGGAGATTGACTGGGAAGGGGAAATAGATGATAACTGGGTGAAGGAGATTAACTGTCTTGAGTGGGAGAGCTTTGCTTTTCATCCTAGCCCATTAATTGTGCTTGCTTTTGAGAGATACAACGGGTAACGTTCATCTATCATTTGGTATTTTCTCATATCAGGAGCATTTTTTTTTTTTTTTGTAATTTGAGAACACGATTGTTGTTGAATGTGTGATTAGCTTCTGGGTTTCTCCGACAAGTGTTTGTTAAGTCAAATGAATTAGCATATTGGATCTACATGTAAGTTGAGATACATAAATTAACATGTTTTTACAAAATGTAGCTTTCAGACAATAATTTAAGATACTAAATGAAGTCTTTTATTGCTGTTTGTGTGCAAATATCTGCATCCTTATTCAGTGCAATTTGTAGTATGAAAGGGGATTTCTGAACTAGGATAAGATGTTCATCCGAGCATTCTTATACTGTGAGAACTCAAATTTCACAAATCAGATGCAGAAACCTACTTGTTCAATGTGGAGATGCATGGGCTTTTGATATTGCTTGGATCGGTGCAGTACTTTTTTTATATTTTTAGTATGAGACAAATGCTCAATTATATGCCATGAATATTTCATCAATGTGGGCCAGATTACTGAACCAGGAAGATAAAGTCAATATGTGAATCTATGGAAGGGGAGCACAGAATGGACATAAATGAATAATTAAAACTAAGTTGAACTTTTCTGTAGGGCAACTGATAACTGGAAGACTTTAAAAGAGCTTGAGAAGGCGGTCAAGGTGTATTGAAGTGCAAAGGATAGACTCCCTCCTCGGGTGAATTATACATCTCAATTTGTTTCTCAAATTAAAGTTGTAAATGCCCATAAGTTTTGATATTTCTATTTGTTTCACTTGATTCTTTGTGAATGATTTTGAGATATAACTTTACTCACCCTCTGATGAGGAAATGATATATGCTTCCTGTGTTTCTATATCTTAATAGACTTTAGAAATATAAAGTGCTGTTTTAGAATCCACTCAATGAATTTTATTTTCGGCTTCTTTATAGTGAAAAGTTTTGAGTTTGCTCTTTACTTCTTTTCATACTTTATGGCAAACAATTAGTACATGTGCATATATGTATGACCTGGGATCTTCTCAAATTGTTGGCCATGTGAATTGCTGATCATATTGATCTTGGAATTTTCTGGAATCAGACAGTGAAGATAGACATCAATATTGAGAAAGATTTGGCATATGCTCTTCAAGTCAAAGAATGCCCTCAAATTTTATTTTTACAAGGAAACAGGATAGTTTATAGAGAGAGAGGTAAGACAATTTTCTCTTTACAACCAGAAGCATGGTTTTGTTCCAATGTTACAACTTACAATTGATCAATGGGCTTGGCAGAGTCCCGAACTGCAGATGTGTTGGTCCAGATGATTGCACATTTCTACTACAATGCAAAGAAGCCTTCATGTGTTAATGATGCAGCTCTGTCTCAACCATATTAAGTTTTCAGGTACTCAATCTGGAACCTGTTGTGAGAGAATATTTACTTCTTCCAAGTTCTTTGTTGATCATTATCTTAGCTCTTAAAATAATATCTAGCTGATGCTGGTGAAACAGATAAAATTGTACTGTTCATAAGCTCTTACTTAATATCATTTGTTCTTCTCAGTTGTATTTCTTTATGAGGGGCATTCATGTAACTTTTGCAATTTGCTTTCTGTAAGATTCTTCTGGTTTTCACTGTGGTAAATTGCTCGCTTGATCTTGAGCTTTTTTCTAAGAGTGTATGATTGTATAAAGGCTTGCTCAGTAGTCAAGATTAGAGAGAAATGATTCACAGTGCAAGTGGTAAAGTGATGAAAATTGAACACTCTTAGATGGTGGGTTTAATTCGCAAATGGATATGTTAAGTCCCAACACAGTGGATTTGTTACCAGATCAAATGATTCACTTTTGAACATAGGTTTATGAACAATGAAGATTTTCTTCTTTTGCATCCAAAGAAGCTGAGGGCATATTGTTATGTTGATATAACTACTTTATGCACGCTCATCTAATTCTTGCTTTAAATAATTGTCATTTAGTTCATGCCGTCTTATTTTTTATTAAGTGTTGAGTAATGAGAAATGCTTAATTCAATTGCTAAGCAGTTATTTTAGCACATAAGATTGTCATCCATTATGTATGATTTATAGTTTAGTGCTGTCCTCATTTTTTATTTTCCTTTTTCCTAGCTTCTTCCTAATTTTTGCTTTCTGGTAACCTTTCCCATAGTTTAAGATTCTGGATCATGGTTGTGCCTTGGCTGCCAGCCTGCCACGTTGAATTTTATTGTCTGCTTTTGCATCATGTAAAGAATTGGATGGTCCATAGTAATGCAAATTTTCTTTTGATTTCTAACACTGCCAACTTGCATATTTGGACATGGCATGTTAAAAATTCAGTCACCTGAGGCAAAGAGTATGATGTCCTTTGAGTTGCACAAGTGGTTAGCATTGACCTAGAGACAAGAATTTTAAACCTCTCTGTCTTCTAAAAATTTTGTCCAGACATGTTAATTTTGTCAGTTTTGGCCTGTTTTAGAACTTAATGGAAACTGGCAAATATGCCATTGAGTCATAATTATTGGAATAAGAAAATAATATTTACTTGGTGGAATAAAAATATTTTTGATATTCTTTTATATGTCAGAATAAAATTGATAACATTATAAGGTTCAACCTTGAAAAACACACCCTTAGGGTTTGGATTTTCTTTTCTGGTTCTTAGACCTTTAAATTGATAGTGAATGGTTCACTTTTAGAAGTTAGATGATATTGTCCAATTCTGTGTGCAAAAAATGTAGCAAAGTATTTATATGGGTGATTCAGAAAATCTGTTGACATTTAGTGCACATATAGGGCATAAATGGTATATGATCTCTTGGGGATAACAACAACTTTATACTAATTATGTACTGAATGCCTTCATGAGTTTGTCAATTGGCATGTCTTTTCATGTGAGTTCACAAAAACTTAGTTACCTGAATACCCATTTAGATATGATCTTTATCTGTAATTTATAGTCCATGATTGGCAAAATTAAATCTAGTGCCAATAGTCATTAGTGGACCTGGATCTTTTGGTGACAAAGGACTAATGTGTAATCACATTGGATAATCAGACAAATATGGATGAATATTTATTACCAGACAAAAAAGTCTTCATGGGTCTATAAATAAAAGATTGAGCTTGGCGGATTTTGCTACATTATAGAGTCATAGACAACTGTGAAGATATGGCTAAAGCAAAACTATACTCTTGCCTTTTCATTGTCCTCATTTTCTTAGCAGCAGGTCAATATCTCTTCTCACTTTTATCTTTCAGTCTGCACTATTATACTTTAGGTGCACTTGGCTTTCAGATTCAAACAGGGTTAAATTGTTTTGTCTCTCCACTTCACCTTACTAACTCTAGTTCTCAAATCTTTGAATGTATTTTAAAAGTGAATAGACATTGAATGATCTTTTTCTCTCATACTTTCCCCTCTGTATTTTCCAATAATTTGTATGCAAATGGTGTTGTTAATCATGTTTTCACCTTGATGGACTTTTGGCAAGAATATGATGATGACATGGATGCTGCTTTTTTTTTTTTGACAGCTGAAGGTGGATTATATCCGACAGGAGGAGAGCCTTTTCAATGCATAATTTCCTGGGACTGCAAAGACAATAACAGTTGCAAGAAGGAATGCAGCAGCAATTATCCCGGAGGTCGTGGATTCTGCACCGGCAACCCTAGAGCCTGCTTATGCACGTATAATTGTCCTCCTCGTTGACATCCTTGTGGAATTGTAAAGGACAAAAGTTTATTCCTTAAAATAAATGTTAGTGTTTCTGGCAACTCAAGACATATTTTTGATGGTATCAGATACACTCATTCCATATATCACCTTGATATGATTGAGAGTTGAAAACATTCCTTTTCTTTTATATATCCATATAGGCATCACAGGCTTCTTAGGGGGTGTGTGTGTCGGTAATGAAATGGAATGAAACAAAAGTGAATTTGTAATTCCAGCATAACTGATGGAAAAACCTGATGACAGGGATTTTCATATCGTCTTGATTTCTGCATTGGATTTTTCTTTATTTCTTTACAATTTATTCTTCCTCTATTTTTTTTTAAAATAAAGAAATACTCTTTGTTCCTTGTCCTTTACAAAGTTAACAAGAATCCCAAGTTCTAATTGCGTATAGGATCATAATCAAGGTGACTTTAAGTGAATAAATAAAATCATTATGACTTCTAATTTGGATTTTTTTTTTCTTTTCATACGTTGAAAATATTTGAAAATCTAATAAAGGATGTCAGAATTTGAATCTCTTAATATAATATAATAAACAAAAATTCAATGGTTGAACTATTAGTTTGTCAATCAATTAAATATTAAAAAAATATTTTTATTATAATGACAAGAACTTGTAATTCTGTAATAATAATAATTAGTTGGTTTCCACAAACAAATCTAATTATATAATAATAATTCATAAATTAGATGTTATAATTCATGTCTTATTATGTAAAGTAGTTTTCACAAATTAATGTTATAATTATGTATCTTACAATATCAATAAAATTTAATAATAATAATAATAATAATAATAATAATAATAATAATAATAATAATAATAATAATAATAATAATAATAATTTCAAATGGGAAACTTTTGAAATCCAACAATGGAATGAGACAACAATAATAATCAATAAAGAGAAAAATATTATAACCACTAAAAGGTACCAATCAACATACATAATTAATTTTGATTTCAAATTTAGCTTTAAGTAAACATTTGCCTTTCATCAAGTAATCAATGTTCAATATAATTAATCTCAGTCTTAAACTCAATTTCAAATAAGTGTTAATTGTATTAGTAATATGATATTTTTGATAAGTGACAATATAATATATTTTCATTTTGACATGTATCAAGTAAGTTAATAATTAAATATTTAAATTTCTCAATTAACTAACAAAATATAGAAAGTTTTTCACTAAAAAATAATTTAGAAAACTTAACAATATAAAATTTTTTTCCTATTCATAATAATCAATATTTAGTTTCCTATATAATAAAGAAAGAGTTAAAAAATGAAAAGGATAAAAAAGCCCAATAAAAATAAAACTACAAATTTTTATTAAAAATTGTATTATTATTAAAATTGATTATATTAATTTAATAATAGTTACAATTTTATTAATTTATTTAGTTGATAATAATTTTTTATAAACATAATAATATATTTATAATTTTATAATTAAAATTTAATATTTTTTTAATTAATTAATATTTAATTTATTTAAAGTTTATTATTATAATTATATTACACAAGGCGTCGGTTTGTGACTGTATAAATGAATAATTCCCAGCAACTAAATTACTTTGTCAAATTAATATAAAAACAATAATAATTGAAAAATAAGTATAATCCTAAATTCACTTTTTTTTAAAATTTTTTTTCAAAAACTCTTTTTATTTAAATATTTTAAACTAATCTACTAATATCTTATATATGCCTATCATTTTTTATATATTATAATAAAATTAAAAATGTGAATTTGATATCTTCTCTCTCTATATTTTAAAGTTTTTTTTGCTGATTATTTTAATGCACGAACTCTGATTACATTCACAATTATTTTCTAATTTCATTTAACTTTTTAATCTCACATATTTTTTTTTCAATGTTTCACATTTTTTAGTGTCAATTTTCATTCCTATCATATTACTAATTTTATATTTACCATTCCTTGAAAATTTTCTGTATTTACTAAATATTTAAATATTAAATATGAGAGTAAAGTTTAAATCTCAATAATATAAAATTTATCATATTGAATATTCAAAAAAGTGAAAAAAAATAATTACAGAAAAAGAATCGGCACGTAGGCATAAACAAAAGAAAAATTTGGGCGAAATTGAAAATGACGAAAAGTTTTCAATCTAGGGTTCGCTCACTTTTCTCTTGTGTTGCTCTTGACGCAATTGCTTCTGATTCCGGTAGTCCTCTCCTTTCTTTTCCTTTTCCATCTTTGCATAACATTTCTGAATCTAGGGCTTGAAGCCGGAGCATTATGAGAGGATTGCTAAACAACCTAGTCTCCCGCTCCCTCTCCGTCGCCGGGAAATGGCAGCGGCAGCAGCTTCGCCGTCTCAATATCCACGAGTATCAGGTCCTTACCTTTCTTCTTCTTCTTCTTCATATGTATATGGATTTATATCCTTGTACCTGCGATTTTCTATTTCGAATCTTATTTTACGTTTTTTAATAAAAACAAATTTAGATTAATATGCGCTTTTTTTGAAAACATAAGAATTAGTTAATTTTATGTGAAGTCTGCTAAGTGTTAGTGTTGTTGTTGTTAGTGCCAGCGGTGACTTGAATTTTACGCATTGGTTGGGTTACGGGTGGTGATGGATACTGATTTTATTGTTATTGGTAAACAGGGAGCTGATTTGATGGGTAAGTACGGGATTAATGTCCCAAAAGGAGTAGCTGTTTCGTCTGTTGATGATGTCAAAAACACGATTCAAGATGTTTTTCCTAATCAAAGTGAGGTAATCGTTAAATATTATGGCATATGACTAGAATTATTTATTTGGTTGTTAAGAAATGTGGAGAAAGGGAGCACAATTTGGTAATGGATGTTATGGTGTTTGTCCATTGTTTCATATACAATGAAATTGGAGGCGGAAAATGAAAGGCACAATCAAGCTGGGTGGTTGTTGCACTAAGTCTTGGTTTTGAGGTCTTATTTCTGAATTTTCCTGAGGTTGAAAGTTTGGATTTTAGTTAGTTCTTACAGCTAGCATGAAACTAAATGATGTTACTTTTGACTATGATACAGTTGGTCGTTAAGAGCCAAATTTTGGCTGGTGGACGAGGCTTAGGAAAATTTAACAATGGCTTTGAGGGTGGAGTTCACATTGTTAAGACTGACAAGGTTGAAGAGACAGCTGGTAATTAAGATTATGCACAGGCAAAAATAATTCACTGTTATTACATGCGGTGGCTTTTTTTTTTATATTATATATATGTTTATTTATCTCAATGTATAGCTTGTGTACCATGCATGATGATTTTATAAGCTTTAGTTGCTCTGGTGCTTGAGATTTTAGCCTTCTCCTATGCCATCCAGGACAAAGTCAAATCTATGTCAATCTGAGCTGAAGTAACTTGTGCTTGTTTGCGAACCTGGTAGTGAATTTGTATTATTTGAAAAAGTGATTTTCCCTAACTACGACTTATGACCCTTGGCAATCTAAGTTAATAAGTCTAATTTATTCATTAAAATGGAGTGAAAGACATTCATCATGTCCAAGAAGATGTGAATTGTATAGAAACTGACATTGAGGTTCATGTTGAAGTACTCTGTGTTTCATGTGATACTTCTTTGGTTGGCTTTGTAAATTGATCTGATTTCATGTATTGGGTTCTGACATCAACCTGAGAAACTAGGGTGGTAGGTTTGGTTTAATGACAGTTGAGCACTGCTTGTCAAATGCTGTTTGTGGTCATTTTTCTTCGTTGTAGACATATCTACCATCAGGTTTGCATATTTGACAATTTTGAGTTACATTATTTGTTCTACATGATTAAGATATTTGTCTCCCAAAATTGCATTATGCAATCTGTCATGTTTTTACTTTCATTGGCCGGTCTAATCCTTTGTCATATTTTTTTCTTGCATACAGGAAAGATGCTTGGTCAGATACTTGTTACCAAGCAAACTGGACCTCAAGGAAAAGTTGTCGACAAGGTCTGGCATCATGATACTTTTGAAGTAGAACTTGTATTGACAAATAATCTTGATGAATTTGTAATATCCCTGCATATGTTAAAATAGCTTAAATATAATACAAGAGAGCATGACTTCATATATTGAGTAATTTCTGACTTATAAAGGAAGGTTTAATTAGGGACTGATACAAATTTTTGCTAAATATTAAATAGTTAAAATTTGCTTTACAGAGGCAAAATACAAGTCTTGCTACTTTTTGGGAAGTACATTTTTTTGGCTTAATGACTAAGGATCTAAAATTTAGTGTATCTAATCTATAAGATTGGTGCTATATAGAAGTCCGAGGTATTCTTTTTGCAGTGGCAAATCCTTTGTAAATTTACCTGAATTATTTCCTAAGATTTAGGAGTATCATAGTGAACTTCATTGCTTTTTGATATTTATATTAGAGTGGAGAATCCATATAGAACTTAAGTAAGCCATGTGTAACCATCATTTGAGATTTGACATATGGGAATTAGTATCTATTTGTCGACATTTTTGGAACTGAGGGGGAAGGGGTACTGGATCTGGCTATAAGGTTGCAAGTGTTTAGTCTTTGTCTATTGTAATTTTTGGTGATTCACAGCAAATTACTATTGATATTATTATTTACATTTCCATGAGTAAATTGTTATGGAAGATTCATGGGGTTATAGCTATGCAGTGCTCAATACGCTCCCAAACTTCTCCTTGGAAACGATTATAGCTGTTCAGAATTGGCTGATTGAATATCTTTTTCTTTGACAGGTTTACCTCTGCGAAAAGTTATCACTCGTCAATGAGATGTATTTTGCTATTATGCTGGATCGTCAAACTGCTGGCCCAGTATGTTTCACTGTTTGTGATCAAGCTTTCTATTTTTTTTCTTTGGATTATTGATTAAAGTAGTCTCTATCAGTATATTTGTCCATTTTTGTGAGTCATGGGAAATAATTTTTCTGAATCAAAGATGCATGTATGCATATGATATTTTTCAGCTTGTTATTGCCTGTAAAAAGGGTGGAACCAGCATCGAAGACCTTGCTGAGAAATTCCCAGACTTGATCATTAAGGTTGCTGTCCTTTTTTCTCATATGTTCTAGCTTGGCCATCCAGGCAGTCTCCTATTGCTATACCTTTATGTAACCGCTCCGCTGCTTATTACTGATAGGTACCCATCGATGTATTTAAAGGAATTACTGATGAAGATGCGGCTAAAGTTGTAGATGGTTTAGCTCCAAAGGTGGCTGATAGAAAGGATTCAATTGAGCAAGTGAAGAAATTATATAAGCTTTTCTGTGAGCGAGATTGCACATTGTTGGAAGTGAGCATAAATATCATTTTCCAGAACTGTAATTAATATATCATCTCTGCCACCCCCAATTGCTGCTTCAAATTTTCTTTCCTGTTCGGATATCTTATTTTGAATGTGAACAATCTTTGTTTCCTGTTCAGATATCTTATTATGAACAATCTTTGTTTCTCTGAACAGATCAATCCCATTGCAGAGACTTCTGATAAACAGTTGGTAGCTGCTGATGCAAAGTTGAACTTTGATGATAATGCTGCTTTTCGTCAGAAGGGGATATTTAGCCTCCGTGATCCAACACAGGAGGATCCTCGAGAGGTTTGTTGGAGTTGAACTATAGGAGAAAGGAATCTATTAGGCAGTATATTTCTATAGTTTTCTTTTTTTTTTCTTTCCATTTTAGTCAGTAAAGGAATTGCATATTTTTAGTTATGTTTGGAAAATGTGACCTGAAGTGAGTAGAATGAACTAAAAAGATTATAGCTGATCCAACTAGATTGGAGTTGAGGTTGAGTTAAGTGGAGGTTTTTCTAAATCAGTAAATTAAAGACTCTGAATACAGGACATCTGAGTTGGTTCTACTTATATACTCCATTGCCTCCATAAGAGAAAAAGCTATTAATAAATCTTGTCAAAGCAAGGGAAAAAAATGGAGGATTAACATCTTGGGGAGTACATGTTATCTTGTATAACCTTCTTTAAGAACACTAGGGCCTTTGAACATTGATCAGTTAGAGAGATTAAAATGACTATAGGGGGAAGGATTGTTGATTATAAAATTATCATTATGTTACATTTATGATTTCTTGTGCATGCATCTCTCACTCACATGCATACCACAGGCAAAGAGACAAATGCTTGTGCATTTTCTCATCTAAAAGATGCTTAGTCTCTATTTTCTTGTTTATTTATCTTATGATAGGTGGCTGCTGCCAAGGCGGATTTGAATTATATTGGCTTAGATGGAGAAATTGGTTGCATGGTGAATGGTGCTGGATTAGCAATGGCTACGATGGACATAATTAAATTGCACGGAGGAACGCCTGCCAATTTTCTTGATGTTGGTGGTAATGCTTCTGAAGGCCAGGTATTGTTTGATTGAAGTCTTGCGCTTTTCTTGATATCATTATTTTACAGGCCTTTCCTGCTTACTTTACTTGATTGAGTTTTCGTGCTTCTGATCAAGCATCATATTGGCCAAGAAATTAAACCTTTGTCTAATATATTTTTCAAAATTTTCTGGGGCAGGTGGTTGAGGCATTTAAAATATTGACTTCTGATGATAAGGTTAAAGCAATTTTAGTGAATATATTTGGAGGAATAATGAAATGTGATGTGATAGCAAGCGGAATTGTAAATGCAGCCAAACTGGTGAGATCATCAAATTCTGTTCAAGTTTCACTCAAAAGAGCAATTTAAAGAACAATAAAAAAATAAGCTATGTTTATTTAACTTTTGTGAGAGTTAATTTTTGAAAAATAACTGCCTCAACAAAGAAAAATAAAACTGTCTATGAGCTATTTTTTTGCATGAGTTATACGTTGAATTTGTTGTTCCTGCTGTTTGTGCAAAAAAGGTATCACTAAAAGTACCAGTGGTGGTACGTTTGGAGGGCACTAATGTTGATCAAGGAAAGAGGATTCTTAAGGTAAGTTGAAATTGGGAACGAAATAAATCATCATCTCCAGAACTTCTTTTGTATTCAGAAGTACGAATGTGCAATTTAGACATTACTTATGTTAATTAATGGGTCTGCAGGAAAGTGGAATGACAATAATCACAGCAGAAGACTTGGATGATGCTGCAGAGAAAGCAGTAAAAGCATCAGCTAGTTAAGAAATCAAGAAATGAATCATTTTGTTGTTTTTCAGAACTTTTGTGATCGATTTCGGTGCATCGAATGTACTGAATCTTGACAATAACATAATAGGGATGAGGTTTATCACCCTTGGAAATTTTTTTTTGGGTTTATGATCTCTTTGGATGTTCTAGGTCATGAATAAACCCAAATCCTTCTTGTCAGGAGGGCACCATCATTTCACTATTTTTTCAGTATATCTTGCAAAGAAAGATGCTAATGATAAAGATAGAGAGTTTAAAGACAAGGGCTTTGTTAAAGAAGTGCTTGTGCTTCTGTAATTGCGCTAGCTTGCGCTGTGTATACTCGTGTATTGCCCACTTTGATTCTGTCTTATTTGCCTTGGTCATTGCTCGAATATTTTTCTGATTTCCCCTAGAGATTGATTCTCCCCCAGAAACTGTCCCTGTAAAGAAACAAAGGTTATTACCCAAGAATATGGTCTTGAGGGGAATACATTTAATAATTATTAGTTTGTCAATGCAAATGCTACTTGTTTAACAAGAATCTAACAACATAAATGCGATTATTTTTTATTTTTTCTGATGTGCAAGAAATTAGCAATCAATCAGTACTTCATGCTCTCAGCTATCTTCTTGGAAATGCAGTATGCCGTGGACTGGATTGTAATCATGGGGTTAACCCCAACTGCAGTTGGCAGGACACTTCCATCGCAGACAAACAGGTTCTTTGCCTCCCAGCTTTCAGCTTTTTCATCAACTGCACCCTTTTCCTCTGTCGCTCCCATACGACAACTGCTTATCTGATGTGCAGAAAGGAGCTGAGTCCAGGGCTCCTCTGAACTTACCCCGACAGGTAAGTTGACCGTGTCCAAGAACTCCTCCAAGTCCTCCTCCTTAATACCTTTACATTCAATCCTTTGGCCATCACTGCGGAAAGTGCCTACTTCCACAGCTCCAGCAGCAACTAAAATTCTTAATGCTTGCCTCAACCCAGCTCTAAGATTCTCCTTATCCACTTGGTCTTGCCGATGGATAACTCTACCTTCTGCTTTCACTTCTCCTGAACCATGATCTCTAACCAATGCAAACAGATGGGCGGTTCTGGCATACTTCACCATCCTTTCCTTTAAGTCTTTTCCTGAAACCCATGGTGATAATGCTGCATAGGAGGCTGGACCAAGTGCTGGAGTTTCTATAATGGCACAGACCTTGGACTCCTCTGAGACCACCTTATTGATCGATGTGATAATTCCTCCCTCATAAATTTTGCCTGGGAAATCTGATACATGTTCTGGAAAGTATCCCCAAGCCATTATAACTGGGTGGAGATGAAGGTTATGCCCAATATTGGGATTCGACATCCCACTAGATATCATTAGAGGAGGTGTCAAGAGAGAACCACATGCCGAAACTGTTACTCTGGCCTCAATTAGCAGCTTCTTAGTAACATTTGAATTTGAAGCTCTAGCAATTACTCCCAAGCATGTTTTTCTACCCTTTTCACTTTTATTATCCTCCAATACAAATCTCTCAGCTTTGCATCCTGTTAGGATCACAGCACCGCAGCCAACAGCATCAACCAGCCAGGTCAAAGCAGTCCCTTTCTTTTCTCCTGTTCTACAGCCATAGTGGCAAGAACCACAATAATGACTAGTAGAGGAATTCCTTGGAACATAATCAACTTCCAGACCAAGATTCTCACATCCTTTCCGAAGCACTTGATTCTGAAATCCTTCGTGGGAACAATAATCTGTAACACCAATCCTCGTACACACAGCGTCCATTGCGGATTGATAGTCAGCACTCCCAAAAAGTGGAATCTTATGATCTTCATACCATTCTTTGAGAACATTATCTGTTGTCCTTATGCAGGCAGACCAGTTTATAGCAGAGCCTCCACCAACTGTTGATCCAGCGAATAACAAAATCTTCCCATTCAGAGTAGACAGAATTCCACCGGATTCGTATAGTTCAGCCATGGAAGGCCCTTCCAATGAAGAGTAATCTTCTGGCACAAAGTAGTTCCCTTTCTCTAGGACTAGAACTTTATGTCCTGCGCTTGCAAGGACGGCAGCTGCAACCCCTCCACCACAACCAGAACCAACAATCACAACATCACAATGGATCTTGTAGGTGTTGTGCTCTGGATCTTCATTGACTTGAAGACCTTTTTTGGTGAGAGATTGGACAAGAGTTGAGTCATCTTCATTTGCAAGTTCTGTGATCCCCTGCTCAAGAGGTCTCTCCTTTCTTCTCAACTTTAGTCCAGTATCTTTGTGGTATCCAATTGCTTCCCATGCTGGATTTTCTGAATTTTCATCAGTCTGTGACAAAATAGAGAAATTAGGGAAATTTTTTTTTATAAATTAGCCTATCCTTAATGTTTACACAAAATATTTTTATTTTGAAAAAAAATACAGAAAGTGCCTTTACAATAAATCATTTTTAACAACAAAGCTTGACTCAATAAAATATGAACAGTCACAGCTTGTTTTGTTAGTATATGGTTAATCATTTACTAACTATTCAGTTGCAACAATAACTCATGGGTGAGTTTCTGTGCATCATAAAAATCATTGTGGCAATGGGTTATATATATATATATTGGGTGCAATTTTATGTTGTTTAAGAATAAATAAGAGTGGCGAATGTAATGTATAAAGAGAAACTTCTAATGTTAAAATAGGGCTAAAAAAACATAAAGGAAAATGAATAATAAATGAATAAATCTCTTATCCATAAGTGTGATTCATGGTATTAATGTATTGATAAATTGTTATTGTGAAATCATTATTAAAATAAAAAATAATTCAAAAATTTTTCTTAAAATGAAAGATAATTTAGAAAATGAAATATAAATGACCTTTATGAGGTTAAATAAATACAACTTTTTTTTCTTATTTATTGTTGGTATTTCAAAGTTTTTTCCTTGTTTTGCTAAGGACAGTGTATTCAAAGAAATAAAAGTTTTAGAAACATCAAAAATATTTTTGAACTTATAAAGATCATCCATGTTTTTCTTTTTGAATTATTTCTCATTTGAGTAAAAATTTCTAAATTTTTCCTTATATTAATAAGAATTTTACAATGCACAGTAAATTAGCCCACACCTGAAAGTAAAAGAGATATCAGTCTCAAAATTCCATTAATGCCCTTACTTTTTTTTTTTTTATGAAATAAAGCATCCTAAGCAGTCTCAATAAATAATTTGGGAGATGGGCTGCCACGAATAAGATATTTATTTATAGAATACAACTAAAAAAGTTAGTTGCGTGTCAGAAATTATTACCCTTTGCATTCCCAGAACCATACCTAATAATTTTGAGTCTGATTTGAAACTATGCCAATCTTATGAGTTAAAATAAAAACTATGATCTGGCATTCTTTTCTTTTTTTTTTCTTTGGTGAAATATGATCTGATATTCTAATTTTGTTCAGATAAGCATCCATCCATACCTTGTCATGGTTGAAATTTTTCAAGGCTATGAGGCAAAGGACTAGAAATGAAATTCCCAAGACATTTCATCAGCAAATAATTAGAAAACTAAAACCCAAAAGTCAAAAGCAAAATATTCCTTACCCTGGAGAAGAATACATACAAGCAGAAGATTTTGACGGCCACAAACACTAATCTTAAAGGAAGAAAGGACTTCTTCCTTGACCAATTCTGGAGAATTTCCTCTCTTTTTTCCAAAGGAATTTCAGAAAACTTGTGAATGAAAGGCCACTTCCAACCAAAACATGCAAACCCACATAGCAATAGTGTACCCAATCTTAGCGACAGAACCTTAAACACCAATTTGAGTACTGATACAATTTCTGGGAGACCTCTCTTCACCATTAACTCTGCTACCTGCTTTCCATTCATCCAACAAACACTGTTAACATGAAAAAAAAAAAAACTTTTATGTTTGTGTCTGGGAGAGAAGTACACAAACTTTCGAATCAATGGGCAAACCTAGAAAGCTTTTTGCATGTAGTGATTGAATAAACACTAGCCCAGCACAAAAAAGAACTGATTTTTCAATCAATAAAGCTAAAGGCAGAAACTTATAACCATAAAATTCAGAACCCAGAAAGAATTTTGTATGTGATAACTGAAAATGATCATAAAGAATGGTTAAATATAGGCAAGATTGATGGGTTGACCTCATTAGGTATTGGACGTTGAGACCCAGAAGCTTTGTAGAAGGAAAGAACAGCATGCTGCTTGTCAACTGGGATTTCCTTACTGATATTTTCCACTGGCAATGGCGGGATGAGAGCTTCACACATAGCAGCTAGTGATTGGATCTGAGCTGAAGACAGACCATGAGTATACGTACTTGTTCTTCTTCCTCCTCTTAACAATGGATGGCAGTTCGGCTCCATTTTTCTTTTAATTTCTTGATGCTCTTTCTTTCTGTTGCAATAATGGATTTCGTTTACTTCTTCATCTTATTTTAGTCTTTCTATAGTAAATTATATATCTTCAGATTCCTGTCGTTTTCTTGGAATGTTGCTGATGATGATAATGGGAGACGCAGAGGAATGCTTCTGTGTGCATTCAGTAGCACCTAATTGGGTGGAGTCTTTTTCAGATTGTCATATATGTTATCTAATTCAATGCTGTGTCGGTGGATTTATTGCTTGTCTCTTTTTATTGATAGTTCCACTTTGACAAGATATTTAAAAGAATCAATTTGTTTGGTGATGATTGACTGTATAATTTACTTGTAACTTCTCTAACTCTCAAAAAAAAAAAAAAATCTAATCTAGTGCCATAAGCTACAAGGCGAAACTATAAATTATTTTAGTAGGCGTACTGTCAATTACATCAGGATAAACTAGTAAATCATAATTACAAACTTGTATATATATATATATATATATATATATATATATATATATATATAGAGAACTATTTGAAAAAAAATTTAAAACAAAGACGCAATATAACTATAGAGTAAAAGGAGATAGA
>CATIWR010472631.1:0-25315 GCA_949677035.1 Omphalea diandra | reverse complement strand
ATTTATAGATTGGTTTATATTTTTTAAATATTAAAATGTAACAAAAATATTTTTAAATATATTTTTTAAATTCTGAAATATTAACCGGAAATTATCGAGTGAAAATGAGAACAAATTAAGCAACTTTGGTTCGGTAGGTTCGGGTTCGGGTTGATTCAACTAAATTACATGTATTTTAAATTTGGTTCGATTCAAATGGATTTAATTTATTAATTACTTTAGTTAATTCAATTTTTTTTGTTTTCTATATAAAAAACCGAACCAAAAACCTAAAACCAAAATTTTTAAATAGTATAACTGAATAAACCAATTGTATTAAGGGATCAAACCAAACCGAACCGAACCGGTTCTGTTCGGTCAGTTTTTCAGTTTAGTTCAGTTTTTGCTTAGATTCTGTAATTTTTTACATTGTCCAGGGGTAGGATGGTAATTTCTGCAAAATCTCCTCTTCCTTCAATATTTTCTCTCTATTTTGGAGAGAAAATGGAGGGAGGAAAATTTCAGTTATTTTCCTTCCTCCTCCCATTTTCTTCACTTTCCCAATCAAGGTAAAATACATTTCCTCTCTTATTTTCCTCTCCCCCTTATTTTACCTTCTCCCAATCACAGGCTTAATGACACTTACGCGCTTGAATTACTGCAATTTTGCACTATTTTGCCTTTGCTTGTATGAGTATATATCTATTAATTAGTATAAATTATTAATTTTAATCTCAAAGTTCATTTTAAATTATTATTTGTTATTTATCAAATATTTGTATATAATATAACTATATGTCATTATTTTACGTCATGTTATAAAAAACTGTCATATTAAAAAATATTTCTAAATAGAAAATTTAAGAATTCAATTGTTATAATAAAAAAATTTTCTAAATTAAAAATTAAAAAAACTAAAAATTTTAAATCATTATTTATTGTTTATCAAATAATTATGTATAATATAGTCATGTGTCATTATTTTACATTATTTTATATAAAAAAAATTATCATATCAAAAAAATTTTCAAAATATAAAATTAAAAAATTCAATTGCCATAATAAAACACTTTTGAAATTAGAAATTAAAAATCTAAAAATTTTTAAAAAATTTTATTTGTCATATAATTGTGTATAATATAGCTACAGGTCATTATTTTATATTATTGTTATATAAAAAATATTTCTAAATAGAAATTAAAAACTCAATTGTCATAATAAAAAAACTTTCCAAATTAGAAATTAAAAAATCTAAAAATTTTAAACTATTATTTGTCATTTATCAAATAATTAAGTATAATACAGTCGCATGTCATTATTTTTTATTATATTATAAGAAAACTTTCATATCAAAAATATTTCTAAATAAGAAATTAAAAAACTCAATTGCCATGATAAAAAAAAAACTTTCTAAATTAGAAATTTAAAAATTTTAAATCATGGTTTATCATACAATTGTGTATAATACAACTACAAATCATTATTTTACATTATGTTATACAAATTGTTATATCAAAAAATATTTCTAAATAGAAAATCAAAAAATTTAATTGCAATATTTAAAAAAAAAACTTTCTAAATTAGAAATTAAAAATCTAAAAATTTTAAACCATTATTTGTCATTTATCAAATAATTGTACATAATACAACTAAGTGTCATTATTTTATATTATAGTATAAAAACTATCATATATATCAAAAAAATATTTCTAAACAAAAAATTAGAAAACTTAATTGCCATAATAAAAAAAAAGCTTTCTAAATTAGAAATTTAAAAATTTAAAATATTAAACCATTATTTGCTATTTATTAAACAATAGTGTATAATACAACCATGTGTTATATTATACATTATGTTATAAAAAATTGTCATATTAAAAAGTATTTCTAAATAGAAAACTAGAAAACTCAACTGTCATGATAAAAAAAAATTTCTAAATTGGAAATTAAAAATTTAAAAAGTAAAAATTTTAAATAAAAAGTCAATATTATATAAAAAAGAATTATGAATAAGAAATAAGAAAAATCAAAAAGTAAAAATTCTAAACTATTTCTAAATAAAAAATTAGAAAACATAAAAAATATAAAAATTTTAAACATGAAGCCAAGATATTTTGATCAAAAAATTAGAAAAATCTATAAAGTACAAATTCTAAATTATTTCTAAATAGAAAATTAGAAAAACTTAAAAGGTTCAATTGATTATTCAAAATTTAAGTATATAAAGACAAATTATAATATAATATATTGTCATAAATTACTTTATTTAATTTTAATCTTAAAATTGTGTCACACAAGATTAAATGTATAAATTAATAGATATTTTTTTGTTATAATTATTCCACATATGCATATATATATTTTGCAGTTATCTGTTAATTTTATTTTTGATTATGAAATATTTAATATTATTTTCCCTTAAAATTATGTAATATAAGATTAAAAATATAAATTAATAGATAATTTTTTGTTATAACTAATTTCGCATATAATTATAAATTTTATAAATTTATTTTATTATTTTATTTACTTGATAATAATTTTTATAAAATAATAATTAAATTTTAATTATTATTTATATATTTAATTTTAATTATTTAAGTAATTAATTAATTATTTAATAAAATTATTGGTCATTGAGCATCAAGAAGAGTGGTTAAGTTGGTAAAAATTTTATAATTTTAGAGGGAAGGTTTGTTGAGAATGAAATATAAGAAGTATGAGCATAATAGAAGATATAAAATTTTATAGTGGTTCGGATATAAACAAACTCTATATCCACTTCTTAAGTCTTCCAATTTGATATTTTACTATCACTAAGTGGTGTTTCTCAAGTTCACACCAAACTTTTACACTTTGTGTTCAAGACTCACACACAGCGTTACAAGTGTTTTTCCAAATTCACACTTAACCTACATAAGAGTTTTAAAACAAAGACTAACTCTCGAACCCAAACCTAGTGGTGTTCAATGCTTACACCATACAACAACTCACAAATAAGAAATTGAATGTACAAAGGTTGAGAAACAAAATTGTGAGAGTTTTGCTATATCAAATGTTATTCAAGTCCATTTGGTAGAGTATTTATAGGCGATAACCACCAAAGAGACGTTACATACAAAATTATGTCTAAATCTTCAAGGTGTGCTAGGCAAATCTTATATTAAATGCTTGTCGGACGGTGTTTGCAGTCGCAATTTCTCACATTGCACTAAATTTGCTTGATTCACAAGAGAATCTCGTTTGTATCTAACGGGTAATCCACGTGGCATATAATCATTGGTTCCTCAAAAAAGATAGCCATTATGTCCCTTAAGCCAAAATGAAATTCACAGTCATTATTTACTTCCTTTGGATAGGATGTCACCGCTAAATCTTATGTTTTGACATGGAGATGTTGCTTCAACAAATTGCGGTATTGACCAACATTTCACCCTCACAAATTTTGATCTTCTAACAATTCTTTGGGACACTTAGCATAGTCTGGTTGAGCAGTTAATTCCCTCCAAGCATATGCGAAATTCACGGTCGTGATAGTGAACATGATATACACCATGAAATTGTCTGTTTAACTTGGTTCAATCTTTTGCAAGATAGCAGTCACAATATCCTAATTCATGAGCATGAATTAGGATGTCACTTGTAATCTTTGAAACTTAGACTTCCATTCAACTTCCAATGCAAACCTATCTAAAAATTTGTAAAATCAACACTTGAAATTAATGTTAGAATATATCAATCTATATTATAAAGATCAAAAGAGAGTTTTGACTTAAGTTTGACTAACCTATTCTAATAATCTCTTTTTTTTTTTTTATTTTGACAACTTAGATTGATTTTGCAATGGATAAAGAATGCTTAAGTGTGAAGTTGAAATGGTTAACAATGTTTAACAGTTTAAACTTATTGAAATGCAGTTAAACTTGTTGAAATGCCCTCCCATCCCCCCTTCCCCCCCCCCCCCCCCCCTCTCAAATCATACTCCCCCCTTAATTAATAACATGCAAGTTCACTCTCCTCATTTGTCAAGATAAAAAAGAGAGGACAATTGTAATTATAGAGATAAGTATAATGTTATGCAACAAAAAAAAAAAGCATTTAACAACTATAGAGGGAACAAACTTCAAACTTTGATTATATTAAACAAATAAAAAACAAGTCAAACATAAAAAATGTTTGATCACATACTTAGGCCAGACACAAGAAACGAAATGAACAAAAATAGAGAAGATTACAAGCCTAAGTATAAAATTAGAAGGCAGAAGATATGTTATCATTGTCATCACTATCTCTAATTTCTTCATCTCCTCCTCTTTGTACCTCATCTCCTTCTCCTCTTTGGTCTTCTTCTTCCTCTTGGGTATCTTTCCATTCCTCCAAGTCAAGAAGATGATAGGGAGTTGCACCTACCTCACTATGAAGGTGAGAGAGAAGAAGAACCTTTTCTTGAGCGTTGTCATCACCTTGTCTAACTTTTCATTGATAGAAAAGAGAGAGATGGAAAAAAGATTTTGATTTAGGCTTTTCCTTTGGCTTAAGAGATGGAATGAGCTCTTTGGTACCTTCCTCAATCACAATTCTATTTCTCTTAGAAGCATGGGTAGTCTCTTGCTTCTTAGCCCCAAAAGATCCTAAGGTGTAGACATATGTGCTAGGATGGATGGCCTTGACATTGATTAAGTAGCACAAATGAAGGAAGTTTTAGGAGGTGAGGTATTTCTTGGTAAGAAATTTTACATTTTGCTCATTCAAGGCTCCCACAAATCTGTAAATGGTTGTTATGTGAGAAAGGAGGAGAAGTTGGTTTTTTTAGTTTTGTACTCATTTGGATCAATTTATCCATAAGGTGTCTCCTTATTTAGATTGGTTTGCTCTTGGTAAGACAAAAAAGGAATGCTAGGTCTTTTTAAGAAACTTTCTCATTTCCATCACCCCTAACATTGAAGGAAAATGCACCCTTCGGCTTAGAGTTACGGTGCACATAAATTCTTGAACGATTTCTTTGTATCTTGGTTTGTCTTTGAATATGAACTTGTTCCGACTAAGGTTTGAAAGAAAGGCATAAATCTCTTCTTTGATGCCAAGAGATTCAAAAAGAAAGTTGGATGGAATCTTGTTTGGTTAGACGATTTTGCTAGAATTGGTTTTGAATCTCTCCTTTTCTTCTTTAGTGATCCATTTTATTAGATGATATAAAGGAGGGCTTTGAGTTGGGCAATTGCCTTACCATTTTGTACTCTAGTAAGCTTTTTGGGTGCCATGAAAATAAAAATTGGGAGAATTTGAAAGAGATTTGAGAAGAGAGGAGAAGGTTGCTATAGATGATGATAAAAGTGGAATAGAAGGGTGTAAAGATGGCTTATATAGGTAAAAAAGTGAGTAAGAACAGTAACAAATGCATTAAATATGGAGCAGACTCCGTTTGAATGTCAAATCAAATAATGCCAGCGATTTAAAAAATTTACGGTCACTACTAGCTTATCACAATCGCTAATTGAGTCATGGATAAAATTTCCTTAGAAATTAGTGAAGTCAGCAATCAACAAATTTGAAATTTGAAAAATTTTGTGATGGAGTTCTTAAATCGTGACAACGAATTGACAGAGATGAAAATTTTTGAGGTGGACCTATAAAAAGGGACCATAGAGGGATAATCCCGATCACAAATTACGAGACACTTCGAAAATAATAGGAAAGAAGTATTGGCTCATACTAGATGTGATCAACTTAATGTTATGATAATTAATTCAAGCAATTTGGCATTGAAAAGCATAGTTGTACTATGAATTAACACATTTAACACACAAAGTTATCAAATAATTACCAATCATATCAACCATTGAATCAATATTCATAAAAAATAATGTACATTAAGTGAGATTAATTTTCACCTTAGGAAACTTTCATCCAACATCCCTAGTTCCCTCTTGATGAAGTTTATCTTTTCTTCATTAAAGGGTTTAGTGAAAATGTTCCTAAGTTGGTGATTGGTGTCAATAAATTCTAACACCACATTACCATTTTGGACATGATCTCTAAGAAAATAATGTTTAATGTCTATGTGCTTGTTTCTTAAATGTTGGATGAGATTCTTAGAAAGATTTATTGCACTTGTATTGTCACATTTGATGGGAATGTGATCAACATCTTTGCCATAATCTTTGAGTTATTATTTCATCCAAAGAAGTTAGGTGCAACAACAATCCACTGCCATATATTTCCACTTCGACAGTGGATAAGGCAATCAAAACTTATTTTTTTGCTAAACCAAGAAACTAGACATTCACCTATGAATTGGCAAGTTTCGAAAGTACTATTCCTATCCATCAAACTATCGGCATAATAAGAAGATTAAAAGATGAATTCTTAGGATACCAAAGTTCTAAATGTAATGTGCCATGTAAATACTAAAGAATTCTTTTAACAACATTCAAATGAGACTCCTTAGGACAAGATTGAAACCTATCACATAAACAAACACTAAACAAGACGTCGGGTCTAAATGTGATAGAAAGAGAAGCAAGTCAATCATACCTCTATACTTTTTTTCATCAATAGGCTTACCCAATTCATTTTTGTCTAACTTGATAGTTGCACTCATTGGATTCTTTATTACTTTGCACCCATCCATGCCAAACCTTTTGAGTAGACCATTGGTATAATTAGATTGATTGATGAAGATGCCCTCTTTTGTTTGCTTGATTTGAAGATCAAGGAAGAACTTGAGGTCACCCATCATACTCATTTCAAATTTTCTAGGCATACACTTAGCAAATTCTTCACAAAAAGATTCATTAGTAGCACTAATATAATGTCCTCAACATATATTTGTACAATAAATGCATCTTTGTTATGCCTTCTTGCCTTTTTCAAAATCATTTGATAAAAGAAATGAACTAAGCCTTTCATACCAAGCTCTTGGAGATTATTTTAAACCATATAAGGCTTTAGTTAATTTGAAATTTTGATTTGGAGAAACATGAAACTTAAAACCTATAGATTGTTCAACGTAAACTTCCTCTTCAATGAAACCATTTAGAAAAGTACTCTTCACATCCATTTGAAAAATTTTAAAATTTATGTGACAAACAAACACTAAAAGAATCCTAATGGCCATTAATCTTCCATAGGGGTAAAGGTTTCATCATAATCAATGTCTTTCTTTTGGTTGTAACCCTTTGCAACCAATCTAGCTTTGTTCCTTATAATAAAACCTTGCTCATCTAACTTATTTCTAAACACCCATTTGCATCCTACAATTAGGTGTTCCTTAGGCCTAGGAAGAAGTTTTCAAACTTTGTTTCTCTCAAATTAGTTGAGTTTCTCTTGTATAACAATCCCCCAACTCTCATCATCAAGAGCCTCATCAAGAGATTTGGTTCAATTTGAGAAACAAATGCAAGATTATTATCTAAAGCATCTAATTAAGATCTAGTACTTACTCCCTTGGATATCTCACCAATGATAAGATTCTTTGGGTGATACTTAGAGAATCTTCAATCCTTGGGTAGTACTTGAGCTTGATTTTCTTCTTGTTGTGGTTGAGATTCCTCAACTTCTTATCATGGCTTATTATCTTTAAGATCAATCATAATTTTTATTAAAGTTAAATCAAGCTCTAACTTCTCAAAGTCGCTTACAGGATTTTCAATAAGAGAACATTTTTCAAGATCAAGTTTACTAGATTCATCAATATAATATTCATAGAATCTTCAACAACTATAGTATTTTTATTAGATATCTTATAGGCTTTACTAGTGATGGAGTAGCCAAGAAATTGCCTTTATTAGTTTTTGAAGCAAATTTTCCAAGGTTGTCCTTGGTATTAAGAATGTAGCATTTGCACCAAACATTCTAAGGTATGAAAGCTTAGGCTTTCTACCATTCCATAGCTCATAAGAAGTTTTGTTTAGAATGGATCTTTTGAAAACATATTTTGCAATTTAACAAGAGGTATTGATGGCTTCGACCCAAAAGTAATTAGGCAAAGAATACTCATTAAGCATTGTTCTAGCTATTTCTACCAATGTCCTATTTTTCCTTTATATAACACCATTCTGTTGTGGTGTTCTAGGAGTATAAAAGTTATGAGAAATCTCATTCTCTGAACAATAACTTTGAAAGATTCATTTTGAAATTCATTTCCATGGTCGCTCCTAATAAGAAATGAAGTAACCTTTTTCATTTTGAACTCTTTTAGCAAAACTTTTGAAAGCATCAAAGTGTCATTCTTATGACCAAGAAAGGATAACCAAGTCAACCTAGAGAAGTCATCAACTAGGACAAATGCATAATGCTTTCCACCAAGACTAACATTCTTAGTAGGTCCATATAAGTCTATATGGATGAGTTGAAGAGGTCTAGAAGTACTAACAATTTTTTTTTTCTTTGAAGGAAGTTTGGTGTTGCTTTCCCATTTGGCGAGGTCCACATGTCTTGTCCTTTGTGAACTTAAGCTTGGGAAGACCCTCTACTAGCTTTCCTTTTGATAAACTTTATAGAAGCTCCATGCTAGCATGATCAAGTCTTATATGCCAAAGCCAAACTTCATTGTTAATAAAGATAAGACACTTAAAGGATCGGTTAGCCAAATTGTCTAAGCCAATAAAATAGGTATTGTCTATCCTTTTACCCTTAAAGACTACCTTTTTGTCCACCAATGTGGTAACCCGACATTCTCTAGGGTCAAAGGTGA
Source organism: Omphalea diandra (assembly GCA_949677035.1). Lineage (NCBI taxonomy): Eukaryota > Viridiplantae > Streptophyta > Magnoliopsida > Malpighiales > Euphorbiaceae > Omphalea > Omphalea diandra. Next base: position 16,641 of record CATIWR010472631.1, on the reverse strand, counting down.
CTTTATTATCTTTGTCACATGATGACTTACACTCAACAAATTATGTTGTAATCCTTCAACTAAAAGAACATTATCAATAAAGGAGCAATCTTTCTTACGAACTATTCCAATGCCAATTACCTTAACCTTGACATTATTCCCAAAAGTGACGTTGCTACCATCTTTTTCTTTAATGGCTATGAATAGTTTTTTTTCAATCATGTGCTTTTTGAGTACCTACTATCCATATACCAATTATTATCTTCATTGGTGGTTTCCAAACATTCCTACAAAACAAAACAAATCACCTTTGTTTAGGTACCTAAGCATACTTGGGTCTTTAAGGGTTAGGCCTATAAGGGGCCTCTAATTTGAGGTGTGCCTTTCTAATATAGCATAATATATTTATGTGACCATACCTTATGCAATAATGACATTGGAGTTTAGACTTATGAGTCTTTCCCCTATGCACAACTTTGGTATGAGTATGAGGCTTTCTCATACTTTACTAGTGAGAGTGTATGAAAGTGTATAAGTGATGAGGAGTATAAGAGAATTTTATGTGTATGTGTGTGTGGTTGAATATGCTTCTTATTATAAATGTAAGCATAATTTACTCTTTGAGCCTAGCTCTTGAGCCTTCGGGAGCCTTTCCTTTGCCCTTAGGCATAGGTGGCTCAATGATAGGAGCACTTTTCTTCCCAATGACCTCAACACTTGAAGTTTGATGTGTTGATGCTCTGATGAGAGAGGATGTAGATAAAGAGGCTCTATTAAAGCCTAGACCATTTCTCATTAAAAGAGGTATTTAAGATACAATAAGTGTATCCAAAGTTTCTTTCCCTTTGTGAAATTTATAAATGGAACTTTTAAGTTCAATAACTTCACTCTTTGAAGAATCATTTTCCTTTCTCAAAGAGTTAAGAGAGGATGAAGAGTTAGAAAGATTTTCATAAGTTTTCATTTAAGATTATATTTATCACATCTTAAAGTTAGAGCTTTCAGAAGCTCATCATTCATATCATCAAATACTTCACAATAATCACAAGAGTGTGGAGAGGTACCTTCCTCATTAGAGGAGTCCTCTTAAGCCATGAAGCTTAGGTTGACAACTTATTCATCTTCTCCTTCTTCACTTGAGCTATAATCTCAAGTAGCTTTGAAGCTCTTCTTCTTTTTCTCGTTCCCTTTTTTTCTCATTTTTAAGCTTGGGGCAATCATATATGATGTGGCTTTACATTCCACATTCATGGCAAGTCACTTTATTTTTCCTTTTTTTTTTTTAAGTTTAACTTCAACCTCTTTATCTCTAGTTGAGGATTTGAGAGCCAAGATCTTCTTTTAAGTCTTTTGATTTTTGTCTCCCTACCCTCTCAATTTCTTCATTTCTTTATCATTCTTCAAGGCTAACTCATGAGTGAGTAGCTTGTTAATGAGGACACTTATTTGTACCTTTCCAATATCTAGATTGGATACTTAAATACTGCAAACTCCAGCATCAAATTTCTCAAGAGGAAAAGATTTGAGAATTTTGGTGTTTATCTCATGGTTGGTGAGAATTCTTCCAAATTTCTTCATATTTGTGATAATGGAGAGTAGTCTATTTGTCATGTCAATGATACTTTCATTATCCTTCATTATGAAGAGCTCCCACTCAGTCATATACATTTTCAACTTGCTTGATTTCACCAATGTAATGTCTTAATAAGAGTTTTTCAATGCCTTCCTTATCCTATAGGCAATAAGTTAATGTTGCACTCTTTCAATCTCCTCTCTTGATAAAAAGCTAAGAAGAATGGTCATTGCTCTCTTGTTTTTCCCATTTGATCTTCTATGTGCTTCAACACATTTTTCCCTTGGGATCAATTCATCACTACCATCAACCACTTTGGTAGGAGGTTTCCATTTTTTCGTTGTTATGTCCACCACATCACTATCCAAATAGATCTTCATTCTATACTTCCAACAAGTATAGTCGGTTTCGTCAAAATAGGGCTTGAGATGAGTATGGATTCCTTCTTGTACCATTTACCCTTTCTCACACAATTAAATCTTTGATTGAGACTTGGCTCTGATACCACTTGTTGGCCCTTAAGCACCAAGAAGAGGGTTGAATTGGTGAAAATTTTAAAATTTTGGAGGGAAGGTTTGTCGAGAAGGAAATAAAAGTAGGAGAACAATAGAAGATATAAGATTTTATAGTGGTTTGGGTATAATAGACAAACCCTACATCCATTCCTTAATTCTTCCAATGGGGTATTTCACTATCATTAAGTGGTATTTCTCAAGCTCACACCAAATTTTTACACTTTGTGTTTTAAGTCTCACACACAATCTTATAGGTATTTTCTCACACTCACACTTAACCTATATAAGAGTTTTACAACAAAGGCTAACTCTCAAACCAAACCCAATGGTGTTTAATACTCACACCAAACAACAACAACTCATAAACAAGAAACTGAATGTATAAAGATTGAGAAACAAAATTGCAAGAGTCTTGTTATATTTGATGTTGTTCTCTTATATTCAAATCCATTTGGTGGAGTATTTATAGGCTACAACCACCAAAAGATGTTACATACAAAACTATGTCTAAATCTCTAAGGTGTGTCAGACAAATCTTGCATTAAATTCTTATTAAATAGTGTTCACAATCATGACTAAGTATTCGCTATCACGATAATTCATATTACACTAAATTTGCTTGATTCGCGGTAAAAAACCTCATTTGTATCTAACGGCTAGTCCATGTGGCACCCAACCAGTGGTTCTTCAAGACAAATAGTCGTTATGTCCCTCAAGTTAGAGTGAAATTCGTAGTTGCTATTTACTTCCTTTGGACGTGACGATCACCGTGAACTCTTCTATTTTGATATGTAGAAATCGCTTCAATAAATCACAATCTCGACTAACATTTCGCCCTTGCGAATTTTGATCTTCCAACAGTTCTTTGGAACTTGACATAGTTCGGTTGAGAACTTGATTTCTGCCATGCAAACGCAAAATTTGCGATCGCGATAGTGAATGCAATATATACCGCAAAATCGTCTGCTTCAACTTAGTTCAATCTTTTGCAAAATAGCAGTCGTGATATCCTAATTCGTGACAACAAATTAAGATGTCATTTGTAAATTTTGAAACTTAGACTTCCATTCAACTTCTAATGCAAACCTATCTAAAAATCTACAAAATCAACACTTAAAATTAGTGTTAAAACATATCAATCTATATTGTTGAGATCAAAATAGAGTTTTGACTTAGATTTGATCAACTTAATTCAATAAAAATAAATATTAATTTATTTAAAATTTATTAAAATAATCATATTGTAAAATATACAAATTCACAATTAATTTATATTAATTCTTCAACCACAATTGTATACGGCTACCAAATGAAAGGTTAATAGCTGTATCGCTATTTTATTTATTTTCAGATCTATTTTAGTTAAGTTTCTCAGTAAATTATGACATAACATTTGTGAATCACTTCTCTTCCTAATTATTATACTCATAAATAATTTATGCATTGTACAATCTATAATTTAATATATTTTTAAAATATATTTTCAAGTATTAATAAATTAAAATATTTATTATATAAAGAACTAATATATTATTAATATATAATATATGCATAATATTTTTTAATCTTATTTTGTATAATTATTTATTTTATGATTTTCATATTTTTATTTATATTTTTTAATTAAAAATTAATAAAAATTTCAATTATTTATTTTTCAAGTAATTAACTTAATAAATATAAGTTATCATCTTAAATAAAATCTAAATTGGATAAATGACAACTATCATCTCAACCAAACTCTAAAATCGTGTGTGTGTGTATGTATATATATATATATATATATATGTCTTTTTTTTTTTTTGAATAATTCATTCCAAGCTCATCGAATTTTTTGTATTTTTTTACTATAAACCCATTTAACTTCAAAATATAACTTTTAATCCTCTCAACTATTCACTTTCATTATCTTTTTTGAACAAATCGGTTAATAATGATAATAAAAGAATCAATTAGATAATAAAATCATTAGATAAAAGATCAATCAGATCCTATTCTTGGACCAAATATTTAAATAAATTCAAATTAACTTACCTTGTTTTAGCCTAATTAATGTAAATCTTGTAAATTTAAATTCAATTAAATTCTAACTATAATAAAAAATAACTAAATTTTATTTTTTCAATTTATAAATGAAAAAATATCAAAGTTAAAAATACTAACCACCTAAATTATTGCTAAAAGAAAACTCTCTTTTATTCTTAATGACAAATTGATCAGAATTTTTAAATTAAAAATAAAAGTTCTCCTGAAAAATATAATTTAATTAACATAACAGTCAAACAAATAGATTATCTATTTCATTTTTTTATCATTTTAATGTGGAATATAATATTTCCCAGTCCATCGGCCATGCTAAAAACTCAAAATATTCATCACATAAATATTTTCTGATCCTGTCAAATGCTCTTTTGTTTCTTGCTTACTTAGACGACTCAAATATATATGAAACTTTTTGGCTTTTAATGTTGATGAACCAAAGGCCCCGTACTTATAATTCATTTTTATTAACGCAGCAGCTACTTAAGAAATCTCATGACTTTTAAACTTTCAAACTTTTCAGTTATAAATTTATAAATACCCTATACTAACTTTAAAATTTTTTGCCATTAATTAATCAATATTATTCATATTATATTTCTTTCATGACATATTTGGTTATATTAATAATTTTCTATTCTAAAATAAGTGTTTTAAGATTTCAATACTTTTGTTTAGTATATCATATATAAGAAAAAAATAAAATATTTTAAATTTTTAAAATTATATTTTTAAATTTTGAATTAAATTAAAGTGTCAAATATGAAAATAGAATTAAGTCTATTTTATTTTCATTTATTCTTGTACCAAACATGTCCTTAGTATCTCGCAAAGTCGTTAGTGTTTGAATCTAACAACACCCTTATACACTAACAACAAAGAAAGAATTCAAAACATATGTTAAACAAATACCCCTCAATTAGCAAGGGTTTTTAATTAGAATATAACGAAGTATATCAATAGCAATAATAAAAACACTATTAATCAAAATAATTAGCTAACAAATTAAATCACTAACAATAGTTAAATTGAAGTAAGAAATTTTTTTTAAAAAAAGTATGCAAGTAATTAAGGTGAATTATTAAATTATCTGATTAGAGATCGATATTGCATCATTGTGCGTAATGAATACAAAATAAATAAAGGATAAGAAAAGAGTCAAAAAAAAAAATTTATGAACCATTTGCTTGAATAAATAAAAATTATTCTTTTAAAATATAAATTTTAATTATTTTAATTAATAAATTTTCAAAAAATAAATTATTTGTTTATTTCTAATTATTATATTACTTATTATTTTATTTTATTAATTAAAATAATTAAAAATTGTTTAAAGATGAACTTTTTTCTTTAAATTTAAAAATAGTCAATTACACTATTAAGAATAAAAGGGTTAATTTTTTTTTCCATTATTTAGGTGGTTAGCATTTTTATTTTTTATATTATTGTCATATATAAAAAGGGGAAATTAAATTTTAATTATTTTGTTATAATTAGTATTTGATTGAACTAAAATTTACAAGATTTATGCTAATTGGGTTAAATATGTTGAGAATATTATTTTATGCTTATTTAAACTTTTAGTGCACCTTTCAAAAAAAAAAATTAGTGCACGTTTAAAAACTCAATTAATCTTATATTTTATAATTTTATTGCATAATTATTTTCTATTAACACTATTAATTGATCTATTAAAAAAATTAATCAAATAAAAAAGCAAATAATTAAAGAGGTTGAAAGTCACATTTTGATTTAATTCTAATAATTATCTTTTCGGGTGTTATCTTTTATTTGGATCCAGCAAATGGTTAATTTTATTATAATTCTCAATTGAATTTTTGTGGACTTCATGCGTGCATAAGAACTGTTGAGAACTCTTCATAGGTAAATTACTAAATTACTTAAAAGAGGCATGATTATAAGAAAATGATGCACATATTAAGTGATCTAATAAAACATGATGCATAAATGTATATAATAATATGAATATTAACAATGAAACATTAATTATGTTAGTCAAACTCACGTTGAAAAAATATATATAGCTATCTTTTCTTTAAGTCATATATATAATTATCTAATTAGTTAGTTTTAACTTTTAGTAATGATTAATCTAAATTCATTAAATTCATTTTAATTGTGGGCTTAATCTCTATTCAATTTGAGTGTTTTTTTTTTAATCTTTTTTAACATGGTTTCAAAGCAAGTCCAATTTGATTTAATTTCAATTACTAAAATGGAATTTAAAGTTTGCCCAATTGTCACCTAAAGGTCAATGCCATATTTGATTGAAAGAAGAAAATTCAATTACAAATGATTAATTGACATTGAAATTTAAAACTCAGTTGGAGAGTGTTAAAGCCAATTCGACATCAAAAAATATAAATGAAACTATCAAATTTATTGATTCTAACCATTTAATAATGATTGATCCAAATATATTAAACTCATTTCATTTGTGAACTTAATCTATACCCAATTCAATTCTTTTATACCTTTCTAACAAATTATATATAAAAATTACTTATAATATATGTGTTGAAATTTTCAAGTTGGGTTGCCCACATTCTGAAATTCTATTTATTAATTAAAAAAAGTAAAACATAGTTATTAGTTATCCAAAAATTGGTAACTACCAAATAGTTACTAATGCGTGGATAACTATTTGTGTTTTTTACTTTAAAAACATGAACACAACAAATTGAAAAAGTTCTCTCATTATTACAAAAAATAACAACACTCTTAATACAAAAAATTCTCTCAAAAAAAAAATCATAGTATTTGGATTACGAACTATAGTGTTTATCCTAATGATTTACATTAGACTTAGTGATTGATTAAGAAAAATTTATGGTTGCATCAAAAGAGGTTAGTAATTTTACTTGTTTCTAGTATTTAATGATCAAATTCTACATTGGTATCAAAGACCCCATTGATGTTTCCCTTGTTTTTTTTTTTTTATCTAAAATATATAATGGCATGAATTATCATTTTTTTTCCAATTCTAAAGCAGTATTATGGCATAACTTTGTGACATTTTTGCCTATGATAAATTTGATTTGCATCGTACAAATTACATGTTCTTAAACTAGGATATTAGGGATTTCAAGGGACATATAGATCAATATTTTTAAATTTCTATAGTGAAAATTGTGGTTGTGTCAAGTTGGGAACCTGAAACTTGAAAATTGAGTATTTTTGTTTCATGGTTGAGCAGTAATTATGTCACCATTTTTCATCTATATTTGTTGTATATTATATTGAGAAATGAACACATATTTGAAGTATGAAATGGGAGCTTTAATTTGGTAAATAGAACACATAAAGTGTATTTTTGTGGTGAGAGTTATGTGTTGTTGAAATTTGAGATGCTGAGAGATAAAATCTATAAATTTTCACAAAATTAGGGTTTCAAAGATTGAAGATGAAGTGAATTTTCACTCTTTTTATCACTATTGTTGTTTCAAACACAATCTTTTGGGCATTGCAATATAAATTTGATCACACCATTGAACTAAAAATACATGAAAATGGGCGGAGAGGGTAGGAAAAATTTTGAAAATAGCGAAGGAGGGCGCGGTGGCGCGTGGACATCACACGCCCCACTCGGTGCGTGGGAGAATCCCAAGCGCTAATTTCTATCAGCTGTCAGTGCCACATAGGGGTGTAAATGAACCAAACATGTTCACAAGCTACTCGAAACCCGACTTGATAAAAATCAATTCAAATTCGACTTGTTTATTAAATGAGTTTTAAAATCAAGCTCGAATTCAAGTTGTTAATTTAACGAGTTAATCCCAAGTTTATCAGTAGTCCACTTGTAAGCTAGTGAACCAACTTGATATTAAATGTAATTATATATTTTTATTTATAATATTTATAAAAATACTTTTTTTAAAAATAGCAAATAATATGTATTTCATATTGTAATTTACATTTATAATGTAATATCTAATTTTTATGTAAATATTAATAAATATATTAAGTTTTTTAAAACAGAAATCTTATTTTTTAAAAAAAATTATTAATGATTTTATTTATAATTTGATTTTAATAAAAAATTTCGACTCAATTAAACTTATTTAGGCTCGCAAATTTTATACAATCTTGATGATACTCGACTTGATCTTGACTTATTTATTAAATGATTTTGAAATACTCAACTCGACCTCGACTCGTTTATAAATGAACTAAACTTGAGCAAACCAATACTCAACTCAGCTCAACTCGTTTACACTCCTAGTGTCACTCAATCCTTATACGCACCGACGATGTAGGAGGGCACATGAGATCTCTCTCAATAGCGATTTTCAACACTGCCACTGCCACTGCCACTGGACTTCAATTATTTTATTAATTTTTTAGTATATTAAAATTAATTTTTCTAAAATGAAAAATATTTATTTTAATTTTTTAGTAAGACATGGAAATTTAAAATAAAATTATTTTAATGAAAATAAAATCTGAAAAAAAGAAGAAATATATTTTAAATAATATAACCAACAATATTAAGTTCTAGTGGGAGAACATAATTTTTTCTACCTATATTTTTTCAATTTTTGGAAAATTATATGATTAAAATGTATTTTTAATTGTTTTTTTGCTTGAAAAATTCATTAAAAATTATATATACATGTTGGGAAATTGAGATTAATTTTTATTAATTTTCTAAACTTATTTGATGAACCCCATATTGATTTATTTAATTACAAATGTGTGTTGAGTTATGGTTATAACTAATTTTTATGTTTATTCTATATCGTGTTGGTTTGAGATTTTTCTAATGACTTTTTTCTTTTCTTTATTTTTTTCCTTAATGTGTTTAAGGAATTATATCTCATTTGAAGAGAATTAGAAAACTCGGAGCCAATAGAAATGATAAGTGGAATAGATATATTCCTAGCGGTAAATGTATAAAAATTACTCTTATAACGCTGAGGACACGAGATGAAAGAGAAAGGCTTAAAGAATTAAAAGAGAATCTCGTCGAATATAGAATGCATCCTACTTACAATATAATTGAACATGTTAATATTGTCAATGTCATGCTTTCAAGAGATAACTCACAAAGGTTATGTATTGAATAATGAAGAAAAGGATCAAACTTTACATGCGACTTTACCTGATGACCTTAAAGAACAACTTAAAAGTTTTTTGTTAAGGGAATTGGATGAAGATTTTTGAACTAGATTTAATGGCCTTGTACATATGTTAAATGGGAAAACTAATATTGATGAGACTTTAGTGTACCTGTTTTTGGATAAATACACTTGGAAGCATTTAAATAAATCTCCGTCCCTAGCTTCTAGTCCTAGTCTTAGGACGTCTAGGTTACATGTCCCAAATTTTTCTTTGTTTAAAAAGTTAATTCCAACTGTTATGGATAGAGAGAAGGTAGAAGATTCTATCTCTAAGAAGATTTTATATAAATGTACTTAACATATGTATTAGTTTGCATCATTTACATTGAATAAATTATGCTTATATGTATATATATATTACATATTGTATTGAACATGTTGGATATCTTTGTATTATAAAGTTTGTATTTCATTTTGTTCAACTTACTTCATAATATGGCCATTCTAAGATTGGTAGGATTCAAGTGAATTCTCATCTAGAATAATGATGGCACAATTTAAACTAAAGTTAAAGAAAGTTTAATATTTGAATATTGATGATGATTGAGAACATAATGAACTTTCAATTCAAATTCATATGAGAAATTTTCAATCACTTAATTTTGAAATTGTGACTAAGTGATGTGCATATAGCATAATAAATTAATGTTGCATTTAAAATGTCTTTTGTAGTTTTGCAATTAAGTATGGCTTCAAAGAACATCATAACTAAACTGAACAAAGGAGAAAAACTCAATGGTGATAACTACAATATTTGGCATTTGAAAATATACAATGTCCTCAATGAGCAAGAGATTTTAAAGGCCTTTAATAATATTATGGATGATCCAAAAGCTGATAAGGAACATGTCAATAATACGTAGCATAGGCATGAAATGGTTGCATATACTGCTTGGAAGAAAAAGGATTTCATTGCACAAGGGATCTTGATCAACTCCATGAATGATGATCTTGTGTATGAGTATCAATAGTATCTTACTACTAATGCCATATGGGTCGCTTTACGAGAGAAGTTTGGAGGAACTTTTGTCTTGAAACTTAGGTAGCTGATTATAAAATTCGACACTTATAAGAACGTCCCTAATAAGATAATGAAACAACATTTGAAGGAAATGTTGAATATGATAATAGAGTTGAAGTCTATTAGACATAATCTCACAAATGAACAACAAGTACAAGTTGTCATCTAGTCTCTACCTAATAGTTGGGAACACATGAAAATGAACATGATTCATAATGAGGACATCAAGACCTTTATCAACATTGTGCACCACTTGGAACTTAAGGATGAGTGTCTTGAGGGTACTAAACCCAATGCTCAAGTCTATGTAGCTGGGTCTAGCTCCAAGCAAGTTTTTGGCCACAAACGCAAAAACTTTAACAAAAACTGGAAGGGCAATGGTAAGATACATGAGACTGGTGCAGGACTAAAGAAAGGAAACAAACAACATAATTGCAAAAGAGGAAAGCATGATGGGAAGAAGGATAAGACTAAAATGACCTGTTGTAATTGTCACAAACTTGATCATTTTATTCATGAGTGCACTAAGCCTAAGGTATTATCTCATCTTAATTTCTCAAATAGAAGTTATATTTTTGAAATTTTTGTTTCTAGCACTATTTTGCTCACTGAATCTCTCATCCAATATGGATTGTAGACTTAGGAGCCATATATTATGTAACTAGAGATAAGAATGAATTTATGGAATTTCATCAAATTCCAAAAGGAACAAATTGGATTTATGTAGGAAATAATGCAAACTGGATTTGTGTAGGAAATAATGCAAGAGCTGAAGTAAAAAGCTTGGCAAATGCAAATTGGATTTGCAAAAAGGTCAAATCTTATACCCGCATGATGCCCTTTATGCTCCTGACATTCGACGAAATTTGGTCTCTGTTCTTCCTTTGTTAAAACTAAGATATAGTTAATATTTTCATGGTGATTGTGTAAGGATTTCTAATGGCACTATGTACTATGGTTGTGGTTATATTGTGGATGGTTTTATGGCATTGAACACTAATTATTGTAATAATAATCATGATGTTTATTTTTCCTTGTTTACTGAATCTAGTAATAATGATATGGATTTTGTTTATGACATGCTAAATTAAGACATATTGGATAAGATAGAATAAATAGACTAGCCCGTGATGGTCTATTAGGCTCAAATACAAAATTTGTATCAGCCATTTGTGAATTTTTCCTACAAGGAAAGGCAACTAGAAAACTCTTTGGAAAAGGAAAAAGTGTTGATTTTCCTTTATAACTTATACACTCTGATATTTGTGAACCAATGAATATGTTGGATCAAACCTAAGTTAAGACTCTCTTTTGATCTTGACATATAGATTGAAAGGTTATAGTATTAATCTTAAGTGTTGATCTTGCAAATATTAAGTTAGAATCTCATTGAAAGTTGAACCTAAGTGATTAGAAACAAAAAATTCAAAGTATGAAAATCTACCTCCGAAAGTTTCAACTGCAAATTTTGAAAAGTACTATTGAGATTCGAAAGTCGTGACCACAAATTTTAGTAGAGACACATTAGTAGAAAAATAAGAAAGTCAAAACTCTAGTTTGATTCGCGGTAGGTATAGTGGTGCGGTAGCAACCAAAACTTTTGATAGAGACCATAAATTTTAGTAGTGACCACTACTTTTGGGATCCACTAGAAAGATCTAATGGCTATTTTTTGAAATGACCAATGTCAAACTGTCATGTGTCACTAGTCGTTAGACATAATCCAAAATAGAGATCGTGAATTTTTTGTCCTAACTGCGAATTTTTGTCTCGACCACGAATTTCATCCGACAAATATTAAATGCAATTTGCCTAGCATACTTTGGAGATTTAAGGATAGTTTTATTTGTAACGTCTCTTTAGTGATTGTAGCCTATAAATACACTACCAAATGGACTTAAATATAAGAGAATAACCATTGACTCTGCAAAAACTCTTATAAAGTTAATTTTCATAACTTTAAGTCTTTATACATAGTTTGGTGTGAGCTTTAAACACCTTAACTTTAGGTTTAAGAGTAAGCCTTTATATAGAAAACTCTTGTTTAGGTTTTAGAGTGAGCCTTAGAAAACTCTTATATAGATTTGAGTGTTAACTTTAGTAAAACACTTATGTAAAGTTTGAGTGTGAGCATTGGAAAAACACTTGTAAGGTTTGGTGTGAGCCGAAACACTAAGTAACGTATGAGCTTGTAAAAAACTAGTGATTTAGTGAAACACCCAATTGGGGTGAATTAGGGAGTAAATGTAATGTTGGTTAATGCCTAAACTACTACAAATCTCTTGTATTCATTCTTCTCTTACTTTTTCTCTAATCTTTTATTTGTGTGTGCTTCCTCTAAAATTCAAATTACCCATCAATTCAACCCCTCTTCTTGGTACACAAGGAACAATAATTGGTACCAGAGCTAAGTGTCAATTCAAGACTTAATTGTGTGAGAAAATATCAATGACCCAAGAAGGAATCCACTCTCACCTTAATCCCTACTTTGATGGCAATGATTATGCTCTTTAGAAGCTTTAAATGGAGATCTATCTTGATAGCGATCTCATCAATTTATGGGATTATGTACTTGAAGAGTGGAAGCCTCTAACAAAGATAGTTGAAAGAGTAAAGGTGGCAATTGTAAGAGAAGAATGAAGTGAAGCACATCCGAAGGCAAATGGGAAGAACAAAAGTGTAATGACTATTCTCTTAAGCTCCATGTCAAGAGAAGAAACTGGGAGAGTCAGACATTGTCAAATTGCACATGCCACATAAAAAACACTGAAAAACTATCATGAGGGCATAACTTTTGTGAAATCAAATAGGTTGGAGATGTGTGTGACAAACTAAGAGCTCTTCATGATGAAAAATAATGAAAGCATCACTGATATGACAAATATAATCCTCTCTATTATCACAAACATGAAGAATTTTGCAAGAATTCATACCAACTATGAGATAAATACTAACATTCTTAAATCTCTTATATTAGATAAATTTGGTAAAAAGTATGTAACATTCAAGAGTCCAATCCAGAGATTGGGAAGGTGCCAACCGATGCTCTCATAGGTAAGCTTCTCATTCATGAGATGGCTCTCAAGAAGGATGAAGAGATGGAGAAGCTAAGAGGATAAGGAGACAAAGAGGAGAAGAAAACTCTTACCATCAAAGCTTAACAAAATTATTCAAGCTCAAATAACTCAAGTAAAAGTAACAATGAAGAAAAAAAGCTTGCCAAAATATCAAAAATGCCTAAAGAGTTGATAAAAAAGAGAAGAGAAAGAAGAAACCAAAGAAAGTCATCTTTTTATTACCATAAAGAAAAGATGAAGAGCTTTAAGGCTACTTGGGATGATGATTCAAATGATGAAGTTGCAAACTTTTGTTTCATGGCTTAAGAGGACTCCTCCAATAAGGAAAGTACTTCTCCACACACTTGTGATGAGTATGATGTATTTGATGATGAGTTTTTTGAAGCTTTAACTTTAAAATGTGAGAAATATAAATAAAAAATGAAAGTTTATAAGAAAAGCGTCCAAAACTTAAGGATGAATTTAAATGCTTAAATGATCTTGCAAGTGACTTGAGGACTTTTAATGAAGAACTCAAAAATTCCTTAGAAAATCTTTCTAAATCTTTATCCTCTCTTGATTCTCTAAGAAAAGAAAATGACACTTTAAAAGGAAAAGTTATTGAGCTTAGAAATTCCATCTTGAGATTTCACGAGAGGAAAGAAGCTTTGGATACTCTCATTGTATCTGAAAGACCATCCTTCTTAAGACATGGTTTAGCCTTTAATGGAGATTCCTCATCTACATCTTCTTATCCCACATTCATTAGAGCTTCTACACCTCAAACTTCTAGTATTAAGGTTATTGAGAAGAAAAATGCTCCCAGCACTAAGTCACATATGCCTAAGGGCAAAGGAAAGGCTCCCAAAGCCTCAAAAGCTAAGCCTCAAAGATCAAATCATGCATACATGTATACCAAAAGGCATGCTCAAAGGCACACATGCAAAACCTTCTCTTTTATTCTTTATAACTCATGCACTTACATGCACTCTCGTAACCAAAGTATGAGAAGGCCTCTTACTCATACTAAAGTTGTGCATAAGAGACAGACTCATAAGTGTAAACTCCAATGCCACTATTGCATGAGGTATGGGCATATTAATGTCTTTTTCTACATTAAAAAGGTACATCTCAAACTAAAGGATCCTTCCAAGACTAACCCCCAAGGACCCAAGTATGTTTGCTTACCAAAGTAAAGTATTTGATATTATAAGATGGGGACTCCTTCACCAAATTCTCATCATGGAAAATCTAAAGGTGAATGGAGATTGCTAATAAAGAAGGGATAAAGTTTCAAATGGCTATTTGGTATCAAGCCATTGATACTAAAATTGTAATGTATCCCTTAGCCTTTATGTTTTTAACTTGATATATTTATGCATATGTTTAAGGGGAGTTTTACGCATTTTATTACTTGATATATCTATGTGTTGACATATTCAATTTGATTTGATTGTGTGATGAATTAAATAAATTCATTTTGCATTTGAGCTTTTCTATATTTCAAATGTATAAATCCATTGTCAAAATATCATATACTCTATATTAGGGCCATATATGACAATTCTTAAATTTTTTGCCCTAGTTTGTGTGATCAAACATCTTTAAATGTTTGAGTTATTTTGCATTTATGTTTTATGAAATTTCCATATGGTGTGTGTTCCATCTATTTATCTTCTTATGTGACAAATTGTAATGAATTGTGTAAATTACTTGTGTTTGTTATTATGATTTGAGTTTGTGCAATTGACAATTTTGTGGACATTCCCTCTCATATTTCCCATTCTTTCTCTTATTCCTTCCTATTTTCTCTCTTTTTTATCTTGACGAAGAGGAGAGATAATTGACTGAATATACAAAGGGGGAACATTCAAAAAGGAGAGAGAAAATTCAACTATATTTGTTATAAGCTAAGACAATAATCTTATTGAAATAACTAAGAGGGAGTATAGATTGGGGAGGAGCATACTTATGATTTGAATCACTTCATAATCATTCACTTTGGAGCACGCATAATTGATTCTTTGTCTTTTGCATATTCAATCTAGATTGTCAAAATATATATAAAAAAAAAGGGAGATTATTGGACTAGGTTGGTCAAACCTAAGTTTATACTACCTTTTAATCTTGACAATATAGAATGAAAGGTTCTAATGTCAATCTTAAGTGTTGATCTTACATGTATTAAGTTAGAATCTCATTAGAAGTTGAATATAAGTGATTAGAAGCAAAAAAAAAACTCAAAGTATGAAACTTTGCCTTTGAAAGTCTCGATCGTGAATTTTGGTAGAGATCGTGAATTTTGAAAAGTACTATTAAGATTCAAAAGTCATGATCACAAATTTTGGTAGAGATCGTGACCAGTAGAAAAATTAGAAAAGCCAAAACTCCAGTTTGATTCACAGTAGATATAGCAACTTGATAATGACCATAACCTTTAGCAAACACTTCTTTTGAGATACATTAAAAAGATCCAACAACTAGTTTTTAAAAGGACCAATGCCAAACTGTCATGTGTTACTAATCATTAGACACAGTCCAAAATAGAGACCATGAATTTCTTATCCTGACCACGAAATGCATTTCCTGACTGTGAATTTTTTTCCTTGATCGCGAATTTCATCTAACAAGCATTAAATATAGAATTTACCTAGTATGTTTTGGAGTTTTAGGCATAGTTTTATTTGTAACGTCTCTTTGGTGATTGTAGCCTATAAATAAATCGCCAAATATACTTGAATACAATTGGATAACCATTAATTGTGTCAAAACTCTTGTAAAGTTAATTCTTATAACTTTTAAGTCTTTGTACATAGTTTGGTGTGAGCTTTAAACTCCTTAGGTTTAAACACCTTGTGTTTGGCTTTAAGAGTTAGCCTTTGTATAAAAAACTCTTATTTGGATTTTAGAGTGAGGCTTAGAAAATTCTTGTATAGGATTGAGCGTTAGCCTTGGTAAAACACTTGCATAAGCTTTGAGTATGAGTCTTGGAAAAACATTTATAAAGTTTGGTGTGAGCCTAAACACTGAGTTTAGCGTGAGTTTGTAAAATATTAGTGATTTAGTGAAACACCCAATTAGTGAATTGGAGAGTGGATGTAGGGTTGGTTAATACCTGAACCACTATAAATCTCATGTTCATTCTTCTTCTACGCTTTCTCCAATCTTATTTATGTGTGTTTTCTCTAAAATTCAAATTACCTACTAATTTATGGGGGGGGGGGGGGGGGGGGGGGGGGGGGGGGGGGGGGGGGGGGGGGGGGGGGGGGGGGGGGGGGGGGGGGGGGGGGGGGGGGGGGGGGGGGGGGGGGGGGGG
>CATIWR010472599.1:0-36862 GCA_949677035.1 Omphalea diandra | reverse complement strand
AATACTTTAAAGAAGCCCTACCATAAAGGCTGGTCACATCAAAAGGTGAGTATAAACAATAATTGGATTCAATGGGTGTATGTGATAATTATACTCTATTACATGTATATATGATTGAATTGTTACATGTTACATGGAAATAATATGATTATATTCTATTACATGTATATATTATTGAATTGTTACATGTTATATGGGAATACAGGCCAAGTGAGAATTAAATGCTCTTAACGATTACTTGGCATATCATTTGTGAATAAGTACTTGCATATGGAACTAAAAGGGGCATTGTGACCGACTTGTCAAACACTTGCAAATTACAGGAAGATGGACTAATAAGTCCCAAATAATATATTACATGAATCACGTGAATATACCAGGAGCAATGTTTGCCTTGCTCGGTCACGATAAAAATAAAGCTATTGCATTTGCACTTGCATAGTCAATTGTTATACTTGCAATGTATCTTGATGATATTTGATTATGGATTATGCCATAAGGATTTAATTATTATTTTTACTCATTGAGTCGTGACTCATCAAATCGCAATTATTTTTCACATATTGAAGCATAGACTTTGGACACTTTTGTACATAAAGTTTTGCATAGAGACACATGGAACACAGGTCGTCGGCTGAATTCCAACTCTCTCTCCTTGCGTTATGTACGTACATTTGATAGGAGCTAGTTATGGTCACTAGTCCTGACATTAGTTAATACATGTGTACATTAAATACATATGGGATTATATATGTATGATGAATAAACTTTAATATGTATGCATTTTTGAACGTGAAATGCCATGATTTGCAACTGAAGACGATAGTTATAGTTGGTGGTATCAGAGGATTCAAGCACACGCAGGGCAGACGTGTGAATCCTAGTGTGTATGACATCACAGGGCCTACGGGCAAATCTCATATGTTGAGTGCTCTAATAGGTACCAGCTGTAGCCACGTTGTGACGTTGCAATTTGTGGTATCAAAGCTGATTTACAAATGAGAACAATGGATGTCACAGTTATTGGTTTGACAAATGAATTTAGATGTTATAGTTTTGGTATCATAGAGGGCTCAAGCATACGCAGGGTGGACGTGCAAATCCCAGTGTGTATGACATCGCAGGGCTAATGGGAAAATCCCAGATGTTGAGTGCTCTGACAGGTACCGATTGTAGCATTACAGATCATGGACATGAATAGTATGAGTTTACATTTATTGGTATTAGAGCCATATGAATTTTGTCAAGTGAAAATGGTTGTTACAGTTCGTGGTATCAGAGTAAATATAAATCAGTCGTTACACAAGGGGCAACTAGAACTATTTTTAGCATTGTGCACCCCTAACACTTATAAATACCTCCCATTTTGAAAAGAAAAGGGAGGCTTGGAAAACCATAAGGTTACTCTACAGAAATTACCCATTAAGCACCCATAAACATAGAAAACTAAAACCCTAACTCGATCCCACTCTCTCTAAGGTAAAACTAGACATTTTTCCCTAAATGTTTATGCATTCCCTAACCAATATTGTAGGATATTAAGGTAGTAATGAGCTTTAAGGGTAAAGACACTATCAAAACATCTTAGAGACTCCCCTTGCTCTTCTTCTTTCTTCTCTTTATTCCCTTTTCTTCTACTTTAAAATCCTAAAACGGAGGGTTGTATAGCTTGTTATTTGGTTGTATAGCCTTCATCTTGGGTTGTACAACCATTACCCATTATAGTACAACACAAGTTTCCTACAATCCCTCGAAAGTTTTCTTCTCCTTCCATTTAGATTTATTGCTTTTGGGATGTTTGGTGAATCCAATGACAAAATAAGATGAGGCTTTATGGCCTAGGACACCTATTAATTTCAAAATCGAGTTTTGGTTAGGTTTTAAAATAGTTTTATTCGTATTTCTTATTTATGGTGCTTGTGTGTTTACCTTGTTCCTTTTAATATCAAGTTTAGTTTTGCTTTTGTTTTGACACCTTAAGGTGATAACCAAATGAGGAATTTAAGTTTCCTTTAACCTTGGCAATCCTTTTTATGTTAGAAGACATAATAATCATGTGAATAGTGTTTTAGTTTTTTTATGCCTTCATTAGATGCTGTATTTTTTGTTTTCTTCAATTTCCATATCTTATTTTTGGTTCTACTTTTGACACCTTGGAGTAATAATTAAAAGAGCAACTTAAGTTTTTCGTAGCCTTAATATTCCCCTTTTGTGTTCAAATTCATGAATAGCCATGTGAATAGTATTTTATAGTTCTTTGATCCCTTAGATTCATGTGGGCATTCTAGCTACTATCATGTTAGGTTATGCCTTTGATGTTTTAGCTCTTTTATGAGCAAAGTGAGTAAGGGTTCAATGACCCTAAGATCTCACTTAAGTGAATCTTTACCTTAAGCCACCTAATATCCTTTAAATGCTTGGTATTGTGTGTGTCAATATCATCTCTTTTATTCATCATTCATGCACTTATTCGTGCATGTTTTAAGCTGTATTATTTGGTTTATAGTGATCAAATGTGATGACCATGGACTTGGATACATATTAGGCACCTTAATTATGGAGTTATGGTATGGTGTTGATCACCATAGACCTTTATTTATTTCTCTTAGTTTATTTCAAGTTCCTCTTACTTGTTCTCATGGTTGATTCATTACTAACTTGTTTCTTCTTTTGGATGTAGGTGTGATTACTTAAGATTAGCCCATCAACTTGGTCCTACCTATCCAATTTTTTGAATGTTATATGGGGACATGGGGATGGATGGTGCATACTTTCCCCATACCATGATGCTTGAGCCCTACTCCCCCATTATGGATGATTATGTTTATGGATGGATGATATTGCTTGTTAAGACCCAATACCATGATACATGATTCCTTCTCCATTTTTAAGGAGATGACTTGGTTTATTGAATTGAATCACTTTTAGATGTATGCTTAAGGTCGATAATTAGACTAATAAAAAATTTGGCCAAAATATTAAAAGTGAGCCAAAGATGTTTGAAGGCTGGATCCTAATATCCATACGGTTTGGGGATGCCTAACCTCTTCCCCATGCCATACCTAATTTTTGAACCCAATCTCTGATGGGGTGAAGATGAAATGGGCCTTCTAATTCACTTAGGTTAGGTTCAGATTTTGTTTTCCCTAGATTATTGTCCTGACTAAAGTCAGGTGGTCACTCCACATTTCATAGGGATATTACTAATGTATCATCCCACTTTTGGTCCCCGATGACGACCATTTTAGACTAAGGGCTTTGAAATTGTGCAAGGCCTAAAAAACCCCCTGTTTATCCCATCATCTATCATAATTAGGGGTTAATACTAATGTATGACCCCCGTCCTCTCGATCCCTTGATGATCGATAAAAGATAGGAGTTATAAGCAATATTCCACTAATTTGATTGAAACCCAAGGTGCTCATAATGACGACTCCAGTAACTACCCAAAGTTGACTTCACATTTAATCTTTAGTTCACTTTTAATATTTTTAACTTTTTATGCAGTCCTCTGCATTCATGCACCCTTCACACATCCCCACTAGCACTAAGTGCCCTTAGATAAATTAATGGTTCTCCAAGCTTGAGACTTAAGATCCATTCGAGCTTAAGAGATTGTGACAAGGATTCATCATTCATAAGTCTGGTGCCTTTGGGAATATCAAATAGTGGATCACAACAATCACACCCATGCTCATGGAGACATCAATGCCAACAACCCTTTCAACTATAAGGTGCATGTAGGAGCCAATAATATGTTGGAATAGGGTACCCCATTGGTTTGCATTTTCTAAAAGGGAGTTGGAGTCCTTAAAGAACATGGTTTGGTATCCTTAGAGTAAACATAAATGTCACCCTACTACTTTGATGTAATTATCCCCTATATGCAAATACCTATGTATTTCTCCTTTCCCACCATGTAAATACTTTTCTATGTACATCCATCCCCTCTTAAAGGGATTTTGTTC
Source organism: Omphalea diandra (assembly GCA_949677035.1). Classification (NCBI taxonomy): domain Eukaryota; kingdom Viridiplantae; phylum Streptophyta; class Magnoliopsida; order Malpighiales; family Euphorbiaceae; genus Omphalea; species Omphalea diandra. The sequence continues at coordinate 32,894 of CATIWR010472599.1, read as the reverse complement.
TTCAATTTGTTCATATTTCTTCATATAATGTAAAAAGTTCTTCTAGCACCTTTGTGTATATGTTCTTTAGAGGCACTAACTCCTCTCAGTCTGAGGTGACCTCACACATTCTTTGCCTATTATGGTATAAGAATGAGAACCTACATAGGAAAGAGCCACTATACCTTATGTGTGGGAGAAATAAGGCTCAAATGATTTTATGCAAATTGATTTGTGCATGGCAAGCATACATGAATTGGTTACCTATTCATGCATCACACTAATAGCCCTTGGCTTGCAGCCATCATACCTCCATCCAAACCCTCGTTGAAGAGAATATGCAATCGACTTGCTAAGAAAGGTAAAACTCCAAGTCCAAGCTAGAAACTCATCCTAATCATAGAGCTGACCATACCATACATGATCATGGAGAAGATGATGGTTGACTTCAATCACAAAATAAATGAGAGGATTGTTGAGGGGGCAAACAAGTGTGTAAATGAAATTACAAAGAAATGAAAGACTTCTACCAATCAGACTAACAAAGGGAAAGAACCAATAAAAGCACCCTAACCTATAGTGGTAGAAGATGATTTGTTTAAGGTAAAAGAAAACCATGAAAGCAAGCTTGCTAAAATGGTGGGAAATATATCTGCCATTCTAGATAAACCCTCAAAAAGTGAGAAGGAAAACACTTGATTTTATGACTTTGCCAAACGATTGGAAAAAATACAGGAGGCCTTAGGCATTAAAGGTTTAGAAAGGGAAATAGACATTAAGGAATAGCTTACTCGTAAAAGTGAGAAACTATTGGCTAATTTCTAAATGCTTGAGCTGCCTAGGTTTATAGGAACTTAGAATGCAAAGAACCATGTCCATTCATATATGTTAATTATGAAGGCATCCAGGGTCTCGACAAAGACTATGTTGGAGCTTTTTGAATTATCATTGGAAGGGTCCGCTAAAACCTAATACTTCAATCAACTAAAGACTGTCAGGGAAGACTAAAAGGATTTGGCCAATGCTTTTGAGAAACACCTTAAATGTAATTTAGATTTAGAGGTCACACTGTAAGATTTAGAGTCCTTAAAATAAAAGACTGGTGAGAGCTTCAATGACTATATCTAGAGGTGGAAGAAGATGGCTTTATAGCCAACCACAAGACCTACAAAGAGAGACTAGGCTAGAATGATTGTCAAAGGCCTTTTACCTAGCATTGGTACCAGGATCCAAAGAATGTTGGCCGGTAATTTCAAAGATATTCGAGAGGCAAGTATATAGGCCAAAGAATTAGAATTTGAGTCAATGAGGTAATATAGGGGAAGAATAAGTGCTCCATCCTATCCTATGTTTGAAGGGAATAAGACAGTTGATGTTAATGCAGTGAGGACACTAAGATAGTTCACTGATCTAAGAATGCCTCTGTCCAAAGCATTAAAGAGATCATAGAAGAAAGGGGTGTGGAAACCTCTAGCACCACGACCGCCTCCTAACCAATTGCCAAGGATATGATGCCAATGCTTATTGTGTTTTTTCATCAAAGAGCTGGTCATAATATTGATGATTATTATAGATTGAGACTTGGAATCCAAGATCTTATCGATAAAAGACAATAGTTCTATCAATCCCTAGAGGGCCTAACATTCAAGGGAACCCTCTACTGAATTATCATAATGTTCCTCTCTCAAGTCAGGGGACATTCATGATAGATTTCATAATTACTAAATAAGATGTTATTACTATTATTGAAAAGGTCGCTAAGGAGGCTTTAGTTGTTTATACCATCAATCCCTAGGAAAGTTCAAATGAGGATCGAAGAGGTGTAAAAGAGGTGAATGACCCAGTTGTGGAAAGAGAGAGATGAAGCGAAAGAAAGTGAGCAAGTGAGTCATGTGACTTGTAGTTGGAATTGCTATCCTAATAGGGAAACACCCAAGTAACTAAGGGTTGAAAAAAGGAAAAATGAACCTACTATAAAGGAAAAGGAGGTCGACAATCCATTGTGAAATAATTAAAGAAGATGTCAGAATAGATTAGTGTGTGGGAATTATTTATCACTTCTCAAGTGCATAAGAAGGCTATGATAGAAGCTTTATCCATCCTGATCATTTTTTAATGAAGCTACTCTAAAAGATGTTGCATTGGTGACTCATAAAGGCAAAATCATTTTTTCATATGAGGATTGGCCACTAGAGGAAGGGGATCACAACTTGGCCTCATTTGTCCATGCTAAGGTAAAGGGGAGATTCACGTCATGAGAGATTGTTGATGATGGAACTGGGATTAACATTTGCCTAGCTAAGTTATTGCACAAGTTTGGTTTGTCTAAAGAAGTATTTAAAGGCTTCTAATAATGTCATATGAGCTTATGATGATAGTAGAAGGTTGGTTATAGGCATATTTAAGACTATGCTAAAAATATGAGTATTCAAGCCCATGGTAGAGTTCACATTCTTATACATTCTGATTACTTTCTCATTCTTGCTCAGGTGGTCATGGTATAATCCTATTGGTGTTATGCCTTTCACCGTTCACAAAAAATTTAGGATTCCATATAAAGGAGAGATTGTAACCATCTACACCTAGGTAGGGGAACTTGTATTAGCTTTAAGGTTGTTGGAGCCACTAACAAGTGGGTTGATCCTAAAATGATAGGGATTATGAAGAATATAAACTTTCTTCTAGGATAAGGAATAGAGAAGAATTCTATCAGGATACCAAAGTTTTTAGAGATTCGTACCCAAACTAAAAGGAAATGATTGAGGTATAGTGACAAAGGATCAATAAAAGAAGTTAGAGACTTGCAGGGACCATTGTCAAGCTTCTTTGTGAGAGAAGGTCAAATCACTAGAAAAGTGGGGCAAGGGATCACACAAAGTGAGAAGCCATTGGATAATGACATGGATTAGCTTAAGAAGGCTTTTTTTTTTCCAGTTAGATGTTAGTGAACTGGGTTATCAAAATTATCAGGACTCATCAGAAAAATAGGACAATAAGAAGAAGGGAAAACCAATTACAGAGATAGTAGATGGACAGGAGTCAAGCCAGCATGCGATTCTTTATGGTCCTTAATCTACATGGCCATGAAATGATAGGAAAAAGATCATTGAGGAATAGAAGGTGCAATATGCGCTAAAGTTAAACTTAAGGGCCATTGGGGAAGATCATGCAGAGAATGGGTCTGACTTGCTAAAGCGAAATGCATTATTTGTGGAATAAGAATGGGAATATATTGGACCTTGCAAGTTGATTAAAGTTGCCTATATGGCGATAAAGTTTAAGGACATTAAAAGTATAATTATGAACTCCATTAAGGAAGTACGAGGTGAGGAAAAGAAGAATTTTATGATGAAGATTGAGCATACCATGGTAAATGGAGCAATATTATAGGTAAAATTTTCGAATATTAAGCTGGAGAATGATTAGATGAAATAGAATTTTAAAGGAGTTGTTAAGGCTGTTGCTGGAACAAATGATGGTGAAAGGCAGGTCTTGTGTAGAATGTCGATCTTAAAGGTTTAACTGATGAAGCAAAGGGTGTGGAAAATGAAAAGGCTCAGGGCAATGAGACTCCAATCAACCAACCAAAAGAATATGACCTTATTATTGATGTTCTTGTTTATAGTCTCTTTGAATATGACGATGTATTTCCTTCTAAATTCAAAGCAATGAATAATGAGTTTGCTAACTTATGTGATGTGTTTCCTAATGGTAATATGCATAGCATGCATCATTTCATGAGCATATTTAACATTTATTCTATGCACACCACTGCATTTAAACTGGGCATATAGGAAAATCCAAAAATCTTGCTCATTGCTAGCGATGTCACACTAATGAAGCGAACAAAGTTTAAGTAGTTACTTATGAAATATCATAGGCTTTTTGCCTACATATATGAAGACATGCAAGGGGTCGATAAGTGAATTGCAGAACACAGAATTCCAACCTACCCACATGTGAAGTTAGTCAAACAAAATTTTCAAAGGATGAGACCAGAGTGGGCCCAGTTAGTTAAAGAATAAATCACAAAATAATTGAATGACAACATCTTAAAGGTAGTGGATTACACTGAATGGCTAGCCAACATAGTACTTGTACCAAATAAGGATGGAAGAGTAAGGATATGTGTCAACCATAGGGATCTGAACAAAGCATGCCCAAATGATGAATTTTTATTGTCACATATCGACGTGTTAGTTGACGATGCCACAATGTGTGTTATGTATTCCTTCAATGATGGGTTTTCTGGGTATAAGCAAATTCTCATGGCCATAACAGATGAGGTAAAAACAACATTCATCACAAATAGGGGGGCATACAGTTTTAAGGTAATGTCATTCGGGTTGAAGAATGTGGTGCGACATCCTAATGAACGACGATGACTTTATTGCATGACTTAATCCACAAGAAGTGAAGGTGTACATGGATGACATAATGGTGAAGTCAAAAATAAGGGAAAGCATTTTGAGGCTCTAAAGAAGTTCCTTAAAAGAGTACAATTTCAAGTTGAATATAAAGAAATGTGTGTTTGGAGCTTCATTTAGTAAGTTACTAGGATATGTGATTAGTGAGAAAAACATTGAAATAGATCCCAATAAGATTAAGGTAATTCAAGACATGCCCGTACCTATGATAGAGGAAGAAGTACGAGGCTTTTTAGGCCCTTAAAGTACATAAACTGATTCATAGCAAGATTGTCCCCTATTTGTGAACCTATTTTAAAGTTACTAAAGAAGGAGCAATTAGTGAAATGAAATGGATAGTGTCAAAGGCCTTCAAAAAGATAAAAGATTATATAAATAACCCACAAGTATTGAAGCCACCAAGGCCTAAGAACTACTGACCTTGTATCTGACAATGGAAGATAGTTATATAAGTGCAATGCTAGCTCAAAAAGAGGAAACATGGAGTAAGCGAATGATATATTACCTCAGCAATAAATTATTACCTTATAAGGAGAAGTATAATTAAGTAGAGAAAACTTGTCTAGCACTGGTCTGGGCAATGAAGAAGTTAAGGCACTACTTTTAGTCATATTCAATATAAGTGGTTTTGAAGCTTAATCAAGTCAGATACTTAAATGAAGCGTCTTCTCTAACTAGGAGATTAGTGAAGTGGTTGATCATGTTAATTGAATTTGACATTAATTATATGTCTATATGAGAAGCTATCTCAGAGTATTTGGCATAACAACCCCTTGAATAAGGAGAATCTAAGCTCCCTCAGTTCCTAAATGAGGGTTAGAAGCAACTGAGCCCTAGGGATGGAAAGTGTACTTTGACAGAGCAATAAATAAGAAGGTACAGGTATAAGGGTGGTTATGATTTTGCCAGAAGGAGAACTCTTTCTGGTACCCAAAAAACTTGATTACAAGGTGACTAATAACATGACTAAGTATGAAACATGTGTGTTGGGGCTTGAACTCTTAAAATAAATAAGGGTCAGGCAATAGAGGTGTTTAGGGATTCATTGTTGGTCATTTCACATATAACTAACAAGTGGGAGTTGATAAAAGAACGTTTAGCCTCATATCTAGAACATATGAATGGGTTGACACATAATTTTTGAAGAGTAATAGTTCATCATCTACTAAGAGAAGAAAATGTATTGGTCGATGCCTTGGCAACTTTGGTCTATATTTGGGAAGGACCTAGGGTGACGCCCATAAAGCCATTTATCACACTCCAATTTGGGATGTCATGTCACAAGGATACAAAAGTAATGCAGGTATCAGTTGAGAATCGCCTTTAATATTTTAACATTTAAAGGTATTTAAAAAGTGGTGAATACATCAAAGAAGCTAAGAAAAATGATAAGGATATGATTTGAAGAATGTCTTTGCAATTTACGATCTTTGATGGTTTAATGTATAAAAAGATGATTGATGGAGTCCATCTGCGATGTGTGATGGGGAAAATTCTTGTAGCATCACGAAAGAGATACATACAGGGGTTTGTGGTCCTTATATGACTGGGAAAATGTTGGCAAAGAAAATTCTGAGATTGGGATATTACTGGTCTACTATTAGGTATGATTGTATTCAGAAGGTTCAAAGTTGCCACAAATGTTAGATTCATTATAGCCTCAATCATTTACCACTAATAAACCTATAGAATTTGACCTCATTGTAGCCATTTGCAGTATGAGGCATCGATGTGATCGAGGAAATTAGGCAAGTGTTTATAAAGGGATGCACAAATATTATGGTGGCAATGGATAACTTTTCGAAGTGGGCAGAGGATGAAGCATTTGGTAAGTTGGCGGTAAAACAGATGGCACAATTTATTGAGAAGAAACTAATATACCACTATGGCATGTTATGCCATATTATTATGGATAATGGTTTTCATTTTCAGGCAGAGGTTAAGGAATCTTCATAAGACATTGGGTGATCTACCATAAATCATCACCTTATAGACCGCAGGCTAATAGTGTAGTAGACACGATGAATAAGATCGTTAAAAATATCCTTACCAATATGGTTAAAATGTATAAAGATTGATTTGAGAAGTCACCACTTGCCTTATGGGGTTGTCAAACTACAACATAAGTATCAATTAGGATGACACAGTACTCTCGAGTGCATTGGGTGGAGGCAATCTTGCCAATTGAATTATAGATAAAATCTTTATAGGTTTTGGTCAAATTTGACATCCCATAGTACCAGTCGACAAAAAATAAACTTGAGTAACTCCCTTTATTGGATGAAAAGAGGCTGAAGGCCATGTATCATATCTAGTTATACCAAGAAAATGGCATGTCCATTCAATACGAAAGTCTAAATAAGTGACCATAAGGGTTGGTGATCTGGAGCTGAATGCAATCCATCCACATATTCAATATCCTTAAAGGAAATTTAGGTCGAATTGAGAAGGTCCCTATGTGGTCAAGTAGATATACTCGGGTGGAGTGTTAAAATTAATAGATATTGAAGTGAATAAATTAACTGAGCTAGTGAACTTAGATTGACTAAAGAAGAGTTTTAGTGCGAGAAGTGAGAAAAGTAAACTAGCCTATTCAATTGAAAACCTAAAAAGGTGGCTTAAGCAAAAATTAGGGCATAAATAACGAAAGAGAGAAAAAAAAAAGAAATAAGCTCGCTAAGTCAAAAACCCGAAAGGGATACATAGGTAAAAGTTAGAGTATAAAAAAATAAAAAAAGATAAAATAGCAAAAGTCAAAATAGTTCGACTAACCACTAGGGGGCCATCGACATGACAGTTGGGTAACGACAGAAAATGCAAGGATGTATGTGTGGAGAGTCAATAAGAATGAGATATTGAGCAAGATGATTAGATAATCTAGTGTGTTAGTGTTAAAAGCAAAAGTCATGCATTCAATTAATGTGTAACATGAAAGTGTAAATGGTTTGTGTTAAGCATAATATCAAATGGAAATAGATTTGCATAATTAAAGTGAATTCAGTCATAGATATACTTGAACTAGAATTAAATATGAAATAGTTTTTTTATGTGAAAGATCATTATCTACTATTTACTAATGTGATGTTTAAAACTATAAGCACCGCGAAACCATGCCATGTAATCTACATCATCATCAAGCTGATGATCTCGACCAGCATAGAAGTCATACATGTGGAGGTTGGTCCAAGTGGTCTCCACCCTATCTAGTAAGTGTTGAGTTAACGAACCCTCGACAAATGAAGGAAGGAACTGCACCTCGAATTGGGGAGCGTTGAACTAGCGGCATACACGAGTCAGATCATAGAATCTGCCTAAAGCTAAGCCAAGAAGAATGACACAATCCTTATAAGTCTTCAAGTTAACACATGGCAGTTTCCACCAGGGAAAGTTCTAATAGATGTTGGTAATAGTAATGCGAGACATCCACTTAACCCATTCGACCCTAAAGGTGGCAGGTCTAGTCAAGCGGTAGTTCAAATGATGCTGCGAGTAGTACAACCTTGTTTCAATGGCTAGGATAACTAATAGTCCAAATCTCTCTTCTAGCCATATTTGAAAAGGAAAAAGAAAGAGAAAGAGAAAAAAAAAGAGTAAAAAATAGAAGAATAAATATGCTTGTTAGGTTAAAAACCTGAAAGGATGGCTTAAGCAAAATTGAGCAGCCTGCTAGATTGGAAACCCACAAGGACTATCCAATCAAAAGTTAAGACAAGGAAAAATAAAATAAATAAATAAGAAAAAAAGGAAAAAAAAGGAAAAAAGGGCAAAGGAAAATCGTTGCAAGAAGAATTTATATCTGACATAACAGTGGGCCCTGTAAAAGAATTGCTCACATCCAAAGACATCTTGTCGAGCCCCATAAAGGTCACACCCAATATCATTGGTATGAGAGTCCTCCATGACTTTGCTCCCTCCAAGAGAGGTAGGATTTATAAATCAATCTCGTCGTCGTCCTTTCTTAATAAGTACTCGCCCATCAAAATGGTTATTGCAATGCGAGCTTGAGCAGCTCCAGCATGGTCCCTAAAGGGTAAAAACATCATAAAAAGGGTTATGAGAATCTTTTCCTTACCTAATGTGTACTTGGGTACCTCCTCATACCACAAGTTAAACAACTCCACCATCTTCTCGACATGTGGGCAATCCAATTAAGGCAGTGCAACTCTGTTTGATCGTGATGTGACAGTCAATAACGGTGCCAAATTCCTTTATCAGAGGATAGATTTTTACATTCCCAAAATGGAAGGTATAGGCAGTGGAGTCCTATAAGTCACAAGCTGCCCATAAAAAATGGGGAATTAGAAGAAGAAAGTGAAGAAAGAGGACCCAAAGTGGGCTTTTATAGCAAGAGATTAGACCCATGTGCTATACAATCTCTAATAAAGATTGTATAACCCTTAAGTTGGGTTGAACTCAAATGAGTAGGGAACATACATGGGTGGTCACAGCCAGCTCGAAAGCATAAGAAAACTGATTAATCTATAATGACTTCATTAATCCAGTCAATGAAGCTATGAAAGACTCCATCAAACAGTTCAACATGGAAGCTAAACTACCCACCACCATGGGCTCCACGCCTTCTAAAGTAGATATGCAGGCTCATTTGCAGCCTCGAGTGGCAGTAGAATCAAATGCAGAAGTGAAAGTAATAGTCTTTCGAGTCACCTGAGCAGTAGTGCCTCAGCTCGTATGCTCCAAGAAAAACCTCTCATCGACTACATAGCAAGGAAATGCATTGATCATCGCATATGATAATGGGAGGCTCCATATGAGCACATTGATAATCCAATATCTGTAAGGAATGCTTAACGAAGACAACTGCTCTCATGGCAAGAGTGATAGTCTTATAGTAAGACCTTCCCTTGCAAAATCTCATACCTATAATAAGCTTGTAGGTGGGCGATACGGGATAAAGTGCTAATGCAGACCCTCAAGCCATTAGTAGATTCATTCTCTAAGCTTCCACTCCTAGATAAAAGGACCCACCATCAGATGATGGCCATATGAAAGAGCCCCAGCCTCTACCACCTCTAGTGTCTATGACACCATTGAACCTCTCCAATTAAGGCACAACTACAACAAGGACACACAATTGCTATAAGTATAACACGAGGAAATATAATTAATAATAATAACTCATAAAGTGATTTCTATATTGGGAGAATACTTGGTCTAAAGTGGTCATCTTCAGGCAAGCACATCTGGTAGTCATGAGACTTCTCGTAGCTCACTACACTTTACTGTACAAAATGAGGATGGCCACCCAGTTCGATGGCCCCATGCCTGTTAATAAAAAATGTTATGAGGCTTAAGGTAACAAAGTAGCACTAAGTAAGAAGAAGAGAGGAAATCAGTGATACTCATGACAAAGACTCTCTAAGCACCGCACATATAGCCCTAACCATATAACAACGGTCGAGATAGTGGTAGACTTATGCCAGTGCTACAGACCCCTAATCAAAGTGGTGTAGCAAGTCCAAGTCCTCCATCATAGGCACCAAACATAGCTCCACCACTTTTGAAGCATTCAAGAACACTAATTCTAATAGAACATATAACATGTAGTAATAAACATATTGATCAACCACCTCAATAGGTTATCATCGGTAACAATAGGAGCACTAGTCAAAATACTTGAACTTGTCATGGCCTTACTCCCTTTTAATAAGGGAACATAACCCAATACCCTCTATAGATAATCTCGCTAGAGAATAGGAAAATGTACCCAAGAATCTATAGGTAATGGAATGCCTATGAACAGTAACCCGGTCAAAAAGGTAAAATCCCTAATAGTGATTATAATCTCACTAATCAGGGGTAGGCGGAAATTATAGGTCGTGTCCATCTATCGTTCCACTAACATGTGTACCATCAACAGATTGATCCTTGGTCTCTTATAACAAAGTAACCACAGAAAAGTCCAAATGTCGTAGGCCACCACCCAAGGGTGCAACGTACGTCCCTATACGTTGTAGGACCACTAAAACTACCTCCTCTCTAAAAGGAAAGGATCCCATATGACGAGAATAGAAGGACATTATAAAATAACACATAATTTAAGGATGATAAGGGAGTGAACCCCATGGCTCATAATTTTTTAAGAACAAAGTACTATAAGAAAGACAAATTTGTAAAAATAATCAATTATTTGCTCAAGTATGTACCCTTATTATTCATGAATTATTCCATAAATTAATTTTGATTATTTCCTTATGTAAGTCCAAGAGTAAAACCTATGTCATGCGAATCAAAATAATCAACTAAACTATTAGACAAAAATAAGTTCCACTGAAAATAAAAGGTGAGTATCCTAGAAATTATCGTTGACTATTTTATAAGTTAACCTATTGTTCGTAGCCAAAAAGTAAATTCATGGATGGTACCTCAAGCTTATAGTGATAAAGTGCTTAAAAAAATTAGAAAAGGAGAAAATAAAGACACAAATTGATCTTGAGGCAACTCTTACTAAATGATGGTACAAATTGTAGACTGTTGGTGTGTTGCCAAATGGAGGACAACTAGGTGGAACCATTTTTGTCGTTGCATTCTTTAGCAAACTCACCCACTCAAACCCCATTGGGATCGCAGCTAGTCGAGGGTGCCCAGAGTCAAGAGATCCTCATAGAGGAACTCCTCTTAGTTATCATACATCTCGTTGTCATGAAACTTAGCCATATTGCTTCAAGGGAAAGCTAAGGTTGCTTAAAAACTAAGATTAAAGACTAGAGAGAAGAAGTGAAGAGAGAGAGGAGAAATAATGTGAATAAGGATGAAAGGCTACCGGGGCCCTTTTATAGTGGCCCTAGGTTGTATAATGGAAGGACAGTTGTACAGTCTTGGCTTGGTTGAACATCTCTACTAGGCCTAGCTGGCCCGACTGGGCCAGTAGGCCTGACCCTTCCTCAAGCCGACAGGCCCAACTCATAGGCCTTTTCGACCATCATGCCTAAAATTACTAAAATACTCCTTCTAGTCCATCAAGCCCAAAATTACAAAAATACTCCTAGCCTATTAAGCCCAAAATTATCAAAATACCCCTAATTCCTTAGCCCAGCTCAATAACAATTGAACTCTTAAAATACCCTTGACCATTTTTTAAGCCTAATTGGACTAAAGTTACTAAGATATCCTCAATTCTCTAAAGAAGCCCAGAGTGGCTAATTTACTAAACTATCCTTAATCCATAAAAGTACCATAGGATGATCAGTTGCCAAAAAATGTTCCCATTGCTTTCTAGCTGTCGAATCTAGATCAGGCCATCATGAACCTTTTCAATGACAAGCCGACCCCTTCAAATGTTCTAAAAATATTTTGAAGAAAAAATCCTCCCTATAAATGACAAAACTTAAGAAAACACTTCTTATAAGATCCAGGCTCATGTTTGTTACCTTAAGATAAGTATGAACCTTCAGGATAGCCAAAAGGACTATAAGGACTTTGATTCAATTTACAAATGCTAGAGAGGCTCAATTGACATAATAACTATCCAAAGACACCTTTGAGCCAATAATCATAAGTCAAAGGGACTAAAGCTTATTTCAAGAAATGTAAGAGTGATGTTGATCACAATAGACTATCGATGGAAAATAAAATACCTTGGTACTTACTAGAAGGGTACCAGGAAGCTTAGTATTTGTTCGAGAGTTGCAAAAGAAGAAGATCAAACTTAGTACTTACTATAAGGTTGCTAGAAAGCTTAGTATCTACTAGAAGGCTGCTAAAAAGAAAATCTAAGTGCTTGCTCAAGGGTTACTAAGAGAAGATGATTAACCTTGGTACTTGCCAGAGAGCTACAAAGAAGTTTGGTACTTACTAGAAGACTGCCAAGAACCTTAGCACTTACTCGAGGAGCTGCCAATGAAGATATATCCTTAGGTATCCATACTAATGTTCACATTTTATATCTTGCTTTGTCATGGCTTGTTTAAACTACCATTTCTCAAATAATATTTTTTAAGCCCCATAAAGTAGAGGGCAAACTAAAGCATCATATTTTGGACCTTAGGATACACAACTCAATGATGAAAATTATTTAGCTGAATCCCTAAAATGTAAAGGGAATTACATAATAAGGAGGATGAAAGATCTTAGAAAAACATGGAGAAGTCTAAAGACCAAGACCAAAGATGAAACTCGAGCAAAGTTTAGGGCTGCCAAACAAGTTTGGGGGGTTGTACAACCCTTATTACAAGGTTGTACAACCTCCCTCAACCTTGTATAACCTTGCTAAACCCCTAACTCATGAAACTTTCTAGAAGTGGTCCCCCCTTAAACCCTAAGGTTGTACAACCTGATAAAAAAATGTACAACCCTTCCTTAATAGTACAATTACAATGCAAACCTTAATTATAATATAACATTATTCTCCTTTATAATTAGATCATCCATGTGCAGCCAAAACTATTTATGGCACTATATACTCGCCCAATACTTATAAATACCCCCCATTTTGAAAAGAAAAGGGAGGCTTGGAAAATACTAAGGTTACACTGTACAAATTACCCCTCAAACACCTATAATTATAAAAAACTAAAACCCTAACCCTATCCCACCTTATCCGAGGTAAAGCTAGACCATTTTCCCTTCATGTTTGTGCATTCCTTAAGTAATATCGAAGGATATTAAGTTAGTCATGAGCTTCTAAGGGCAAAGACACTAATAGAACATCTTAGAGACTCCATTCTGCTATTCTTCTTTCTTCCCCTTTCTCCCTTTTTTTCTACTTTGAAACCTAGAAAATAATGGTTATACAACATTATTAGTTGGTTCTACAACCTTCATCATAGGCTGTACAACCCTTACCCATGGTTGTACAACCCAAGTTTCCAATAATTCCTCAAAAAGTATTCTTCTTATTTCTTTCAGATTTTTTACTTTTGGGGGTATCTTTTTGGATGTTTGGTGCCCCCAATGAGAGAATAGGGTGAGGCTTTATGGCCTAGGACACCTATTCATTTCAAAATTAAGTTTTGGTTAGCTTTCAAAATAGTGTTTTTTTTTTTTTGCTTTTTCTCACTTAAGGTGCTTGTGTGTTTTCCTTGCCATTTGAACATCAACTTTAGTTTGGCTTTTATTTTGACACCTTGAAGTGATAACCAAGTGAGGAACTTAAGGTCCCTTTGATCTTGGCAATCTTCTTTGTGTTATAATACATAATAATAATGTGAATAGTATTTTTAGTTCTTTGATGCTTTGATTAGATGCTATGTGTATTTTAATTTCTTCAATTTCAAGATTTTGTTTTTGGTTATGCTTTTATCACCTTGTGGTAATAATCAAGAGAGGAACTCAAGTTTCCCTTGACTTTGATATTCCCCTTTTGTGTCAAAATTCATGAATAGCATGTGAATAGTGTTTTTTTTAATTCTTTGGTCCATTAGATTCTTGTGGGCATTCCAACTACTCTCATTTTAGGTTTTGCCCTATATGTTTTAGTTTTTTATAAGCAAAGTGAGTAAGGGTTCAATGACCTTAAGATCTCACTTGAGTGAATCTCTGCTTTAAGTCGTCTAGTATCCTCTAAATACTTGGTCTTATGTTTGTCCACATCCTCTTTTTTACTCATCATTCATGCTCTTATTCATGTATGTTATACATTGTATTATTTAGTTTGTGGTGATAAAATATGATGACCATGGACTTAGATACATATTAGGCACTTTAACAATGGTGTTATGGTATGATGATCATCATAGACCTTAATTTGTTTCTCTTAGTTTATTTTAAGTTCCTATTGGTTTCTTGTTCTCATGGTTGATTCATTACAAACTTATTTCTTCTTTTGGGTGTATATGTGATTACTAGAGATTAGATCATAAACTTGGTCCTAACCATCCACTCTTGTGAATGTTATATGGGGAAGAATTTGCATACTTATTAAACCAACTTTTATTTTTATGATCACAAACACATTTAAGAGCTAACATTTGTCGAAGTTATCTGTATGAATTCTTGTTGGCACATCAATTTATTGAACCATAATGATTAGAGGAAGAGTTATAATTAGAGAAAGAGTTATGATTGGAAACTCTAAGTATTAAGAGAGTTAAGATCGAACAAGCTAAGCTTGACAGTCTAACAGGTGTTGCCATAATTTAATAGGTGATAAAGGAACTCAATAGGTGTTGGAATATCACCCTAGTAATGAGCAAAGTCTTTTAGATATCACAACATGCATTGTCCTCTTGTACAACAAGCATTGCATAACTCAAACATATGAGTTATATATATTGAACTTCACAACAAGCGTGGTTCTAAATATATCAATAGGTGTTACATTTTCACAACAGGCATTGGACCAAGTGACTTGAATTGTGCAAAACTCTTAAGATCTCAAATGGGCATTAGATCCTACCAATAGGCAATTAAAAAGCTCCCTAGATTGAGCTTAAGTTTATAGATCCACCAATGAGCCACTTTCAATAATGCAATAGGCATTAAGGATATTCAATGTGCATTAAAAGTTGACCAATAACCATTGATGTATAGTTGAAGATCTTGAAAAATAGAGCATCAAGTTCATACCTTATTGGAAATCTACAATCAGCATTATTCATATCTTAACATGGGTTGACATTGAAGTCCAGTAGGTATTAAAGAATATCCAATAACCATTTTGAGAAATTTAAAGAATGATCATTGAGATAAACTTTTATCTAATGGCTAGTCCTAACAAGCATTTCATTAGTACCAATGATTGTTGAAGTTGGATTTTGCTTGACAACTACCCATTTTTATGAAATCCCATTTTGCTTGACAACTACCCATTTTTATGAAATCAATGATGGTTGATGACTCAACAATAGTCATGGAGAATTTTCAAAAGGTATTAAGTGTCTACATCTATGATATGATGTGATAGCTTTCTTTATAATGGCTAGTTCTTTATTTCAACCTGTTGGTCTAGGGCACCAATAATGGGGTTGAATTAATGTTTAATTAAAAAATAAAATGAGGGATGCATTGTCTAAGAAGTTAACTATAAGAAAATAATAATAAACATAAGAGTTTATAGTTGTTCGGGTGTTAACTAACCTTACGTCCACTCCCTAATTCTCTACAATTTGGTATTTCACTCAACTAAAAAAGGAGTTTCCAAGCTCACACCAAACTTTTACAACTTGTGTTTTCTAGGCTCACACTAAAACCTCTTACAAGTGTTTTTAAGGCTCACATTAAAACCTCTCACAAGTGTTTCCAATTCTCACACTAAAACCTCTTACAATGGTGTTTATTACTCACACCAAACAATCACTAAAGCATAAATAAGAATTAAAAGATTGAGTAGCAAATTAGCAAAAGTATGGTTACAAATTAATGAATTTTATTGCCTTTACAAATGTTTAGTGGAGTATTTATAGCTCATATCCACCAAAGAGACGTTGGACTAAAGCTATCAATAAATCTCCAAGATGTGCTAGGTAGATTCAGCATTAAATGATTGTCAAGCTGAAGTCGTGGTCGCTACTACCTTTTCACGATCGCAAATTTTCAATTTCCATAGTAGAGCTAAAAATTTTGACAGAAAACACCATTTATGTCTAACAACTAGTCCACTTGTTAGGTTTTTGTTGGTCATCCAGGAAAATATAGTCGTTGTGTTCTAACCACTCTCAAAAGTCGTGATCACAAGATATCAATGCCTTAGGCATAACTGAGACTGTGAATTCCTCTGTTTGAAGAGAAAATTTCAACTACTTGAGTTGCGATCGTGAACAAACTTTTGCACTTGCGATATTTTATCTTCAACAGACACCTAGGATGCCTAACAAGCTGTAGTTGTGGCTTTGCTTCCCTCCTTTGTCACTATGAAAGTCACAGTCATGACTTTGGCATGACACACATCACGAATTCTTTTATGACTAAGGTTTTTCTAACTTTAGGTGTGTCGCAGCAGTAAAGTTGTCCGCAAATTCCTTTGGCCTAGCTTCATCCTTCCTTATGACTAATTTGCAGTCGCAAATTACAATGCACTCACTGCAAATCTAGATGATCTTTGCATTATTGGAGATTTTGAAATCCATCCAACTTCTAATGGAAAATCCAACTTAAAATCTATAAAACAACACTTGATGAGGATATTAGAATTGATCAATCTCTATTATCAAGATCAAAAGAGGTCAAAGACTTAGGTTTAACTAACCTAGTCTAACAATCTCCCCCTTTTTTATTTTGATAATTTAGATTGATCATAAACAAATAAATGGATGAATTTGAAGTTGTGAAGTTGGAATGGTAAATTGTTCAATGTACACTTACAATCTTTAGCAAAATTTTCTAAATATGACTTCCAAACAATCAAAGTAAGAATTCTAAAAAATTTTAAGTATGATAAGTATGATGCTCCCCTTCAACTTATGCTATTATTTTCTCTCTTCCTTTGATTATTTCTTGATTTTATCTCTCCCCCTTTGGCAAGATCCAAAAGAGGGTAAAAGGAAAAGAGTAATTACATAAAAATAAATAGATAAGTATTCATAGTGAGCAAATGCATAACAAAGTGAAATAAAACAATCGCAATAAGATAGAAAATGTCAAAGAACAAACACTTTTTATATATATTCATAATAAGTTATGGGATCACAATTTTTTCATTTAAAAATAAAAAGAAAAATACAATGAGATCCTATACTAGAAAGCAGGAGAATCATCATCATCTCTAGAAATTTCTTCTTATTCTTCATTATTTGTACTTTCTGCTTCATCTCCATCCTCAACTCCATCATGGCCTTCTTCTTATTGAGTATCCTCAAACTCAATAAATTCTGGAAGATGGCAAGGAGGAACTCCCAACTTCTCTTACAAGTCCACCATGTCATTATAAAGGTGTGAGAGAAAAAGGAATCTTCTCTTCATCATCGTCATCATCTTGTCCAATTTGTTATTGATGGTGGCAAGAGAAAGTTTTGTTATAGAATTAGGTTGATGAGGGATTGGTAGGGCTCCTTCTTCAATAATGAGCCTCTTCCTTTTGGTGGCTTAGGAGGATTCTATCTTTTTAGGCCCAAATGTACCCAAGGTATATGCATATGTATTTGGATGAATGGCTTTGGCGTTGATTAGGTAGGTAAGATTAAGAAAATTATGGGATGGAAGGAGTTTCTTAGTGAGGAACTTTTCATTGTCCTCATTAAGAGCCCATATAAAATGATAGATGGCTGTGATATGAGATGGAAGAAGAAATTAGCTTTTTGGCTTAGTGCTCATATGGATCAATTGATCCATAAGATACAAACTTGTTTGAATGGGTTTGTGCTCGACAAGGCAAAATAGGAAGGATGAGTCTTTTTGGAATACTTTCTTATTCTCATCACCTTTAGCATTGACAAAAAAGGTGATGATACGATAGAGTATCGAAAGAGGTAAGGTTTTTACTTATTTGGCTAAGGTTTTTGGGTCATGTTTAGTTTTAATAGAAAATTTTGACCAAAATTCGGAATAGATGATGTCAAGAACAAAGATAATGAAAGGGATATTTTCTCTGACTTGAAGATTAAAAAGGGAGGAAACTTGTTCAAAGGTATTAAAGTAAGGATCACCAAAAGCCTAAAAAACTAACCCGTATTGACTCGCTTTCGATTCTGATATGCTACTGAGTTGTACCGTGCACATGAACTCTCTAACCACTTCTTCATATCCAAGTTCATCCCAGAAGAAAAACTTGATCCAGCCCATGTTTGACAAGAATGCATAGGTTTCTTCGTTAAGCCCAAACGTCTTTAGCAAGAAAGTTGAAGGCATTTTGTTGGGGAGGATAGTTTTGGAGGAATTTGTCTTGTAGCATTCCTTTTCCTCCTTGGTAATGCCCTTCATAAGATAAAGTACTAGAGGAGTAGAGGGTTGAGTAATGGCCTTGCCTTTTTTTGTTCTAAAAATTTTCTTAGGAGCCATTAAAGATGATTTGAGAGATTAGAGAATTTAAAGGATTTGGAAGAGAGAAATGATAATGATTAGATGAAGTGACGATGGTTACTGTTTTATGGGGTATTTATAGCCATTTGAAGACTCTGTAAAACACTAGAAATGGATTTATGAAGAGATTGAAATGGTTGGCAGTCAAATCACTTAATGGTTTAGCAATTACTCAAATTCATTTTCGTGAATTTAGGAATCGCGACCACGATTTCCAAAAAATGTGAGGAACAAACAAAAATTCCTCGAGATTATGTGTTTCCAATGATAAAAAAAAAATTAAAATCTTGACCAAATTTGATATGGAGAGTGATTGTCGCGACTGCAAATCGACATTTGTCAGCCAGTTGACATGGATCATTAATTCGCGACCATGAACAATAGATGGCAATCACGAATTATAAGGCATCAAGGACAATAAAAAGTATTAAGTTTTGAAAAATTCAAAGTTGCGATCCACAGAAAATCACAATTGCAATTAAAATTAAGACATATTAACAAGTCAAGTATAAAAAATAATCAACATAAATACAATAAACACATAAGATCAAACTTTTCACTTTAGGGAGCTTCCGTCAACCATTCTCAATTCTCTTAATGAATTTCAATCTTTATTCGTTGAGAGGTTTAGTGAAAATATCTGCAACTTGATGATTTGTGTCAATAAATTCTAACACAACATCACCCTTTTGGACATGATCTTTAAGAAAATGGTGTCTAATGTCTATGTTTTTACTCCTAAAGTGTTGAATGGGATTCTTAGAGAGATTGATAGCTTTAATGTTATCACATTTAATAGGAATGTGATCAATCACTTTGCCAAAATCCTTTAATTATTGTTTCATCCAAAGGACTTGGTGCAACAATAACCCGCAGCTACATACTTAGCTTTCATGGTGGATAAGACAACCAAAACTTACTTTTTGCTAAACCAATATACTAGACATTCTTTTATAAATTGGAAAGTTCCAAAAGTGCTCTTTCTATATAAAAGACCTACATAATCTACATCTGAATAACCTATAAGACTAAAAGATGAGTCCATAGGATACCATAAACCTAAGTTTAATGTGTCATGCAAATATTTAAAAATTTTGTTAACAACATTTAAATGTGATTCTTTAGGAGATGATTAGAACCTAGCACACATGCATACATTAAACATAATATCATGCCTATAAGTAGTTAGATAAAGTATAGATCTGATCATACCTCGATAACTCTTTTCATCTACCATCTTACCCGATTCATCTTTGTCCAACTTGATGTTACCACTCATTGGGGTTTTTGCTACTTTGCAACTATTCATGCCAAACTTATTGAGTATCTCCTTTGTGTATTTGGCTTGGTTGATGAAGATCCCTTCTTTGGTTTGCTTGATTTATAGACCAAGAAAGAACTTGAGCTCCCCATCACTCATTTTGAATTCCCTAGTCATACACTTAGCAAAATCCTCACAAAGAGATTCATTAGTAGCACAAAAAATGATATCATCAAAATAAATTTGTACAATAAGTGTATCATGCTTATGCCTTTCAACAAATAATGTAATGTCCACCATTCCTTTTTCAAAATCATTTTTAAAAAAAAATTAACTAAGCCTTTCATACCAAACTTTTAGAGCTTGTTTCAATCCATACAAGGCTTTACTCAATTTAAAAACATGATTAGGAAAATTATGAGACTCAAAACCTGAAGGTTGTGTAATATAAACTTCCTCCTCAATTACTCCATTTAAAAATGCACTTTTTGCATCCATTTGAAAGAGTTTAAAATTCATATGGCATACAAAGGCTAAAAGAATCCTAACGGCCTCTAATCTTACTACGGAAGTAAATGTTTCATCATAATCTATGACTTCCTATTGGTTGTAACCCTTAGCAACCAATCTAGCTTTATTCCCAGTGATGAAACCTTGCTCATCTAACTTGCTCTTAAGCACCCATTTGCTACCTATAATAGGGTGTTCTTTAGGCATAGGAACAAGTTCCCATACCTTGTTTCTCCCAAATTTGTTGAGTTTCTCTTGCATAGCAATTATCCAACTTTCATTATCAAAAGCTGCATCAATTGATTTTTGCTCAAATTGAGAAACAAAGGCAAAGTTATTATCTAAAAGATTAAGTTAAGATCTAATACTTACAACCTTCAAGGTATCACCAATAATCAAATATTTAGGGTGATCCTTGGAGAATCTCCAATCCTTAGGTAGATCTTGACTTTGCTTAACTTATTATTGATGTTGTGGTTCCTCATCTACTCTTGATGATTCAACTTTATCTTTGTCTTCATCTTCCTCTTTTGTAGTGTGCTCCAACTCTAATTTTTCAAAGTCACCTATAAGATCATTAACAAAAGGGTCTTTCCCAAGATCAAGTTTACTATATTCATCAAAAACTACATTCATAAACTCCTCAACTACCATTGAACTTCTATTAAAAACCCTACAGGCCTTGCTAGAGGTGGAATAACCTAAGAAGATACCTTTATTGGTTTTAAAATCGAATTTCCTAAGATTATCCTTGGTATTCAAAATATAGCACTTATATTCAAATACTCTTAAGTATGATATCTTTAGTTTTTTACCATTCTATAGCTCATAAGATGTTTTGTTGAGCATGGGTCTTTTAAAAATTCTATTTGCAATATAACACGAAGTATTAATGGCTTTGGCCTAAAAGTAATTTAGCAAAGAATACTTATTGATCATAGTTCTAGTCATTTATACTAGTGTTATATTTTTCCTTTCTATGACACCATTTTGTTGTGGTGTTCCAGGAGTTGAAAAGTTGTGGAAAATCCCATTCTCCGAACAATAAGTTTCAAAAGACTCATTTTTAAATTCTTTTCCATGGTCACTTTTTATAGAAGAAATAAAATAACCCTTTTCATTTTGAATTCTTTTTGTAAACCTTTTGAAAGTATCAAAAGTATAATTTTTATGAGCTAAAAAGGACACCCAGGTAAACCTAGAACAATCATCAACTAGGACTAGTGCATAATATTTTCCACCTAAGCTAGCACTTTTAGTAGGTCCTATTAAGTCCATATGAATTAGTTGAAAGGGTCTAGACGAACTTACAACATTTATAGCTTTGTAGGAGGCTTGATGTTGCTTGCCTATTTTGTAAGGACCACATGTCTTGTCTTTAGTGAAACTTAGCTTGGGAAGGCCTTCCATTAGCTTTCCTTTTGATAGGCTTTATAGTAGATCCATGCTTGCATGTCCAAGCCTTATATGTCATAACCAAGCCTTATTACTAAAAGACAAAAGACACTTGAAAGATTGGTTAGCCAAATTGTCTAAGTCAACTGAGTAGGTTGCCTTTCCTTTCACCCTTGAAAACAACCTCATCATCCACTAATGTGGTGACTCGGCATTCTCTAGGATCAAAGGTGACTTTATTACCTTTGTCACGTAATTGACTTACACTCAATAAATTATATTATAAGCAATTAAGTAATAAAACATTCTCAATCAAAGAATAACCACTCTTACCAATGGTTCCAATGCCAATTACCTTACACTTGTCATTGTTATCAAATGTGACATTTTCACCTTATTTTTCTTTCAATGCCCTGAATAGCTTCCTATTGTCCTTCATATGCTTAGAGTATCCACTATCCATATGCCAATTACTTGATTTATTGGTGGCTGCCATAAATCCCTATATAATACAAGTAAATCACTTTTTCTTAGGTACCCGAGCATACATGGGTCCTAGGAGGTTAGGAGTTGAAAGGTCCTCTAATTTGAGGTGAGCCTTCCTAATATAACAATGAATATTAATGTGCCATATTTCATGCAATAGTGACATTAGAGTTTAAACTTGTGAGTCTTTCTCGTATGCACAAACTTAGTATAAGTAGAAGGCCTTCTCACACTTTAGTTATGTAAGTGCATGCAAGTGCATGAGTGATGAGGAGCAGTAGAGAATTCTTTATGTTTGTGTGTTTGTGCATGCTTCTTGTTGTACATATAAGCATGATTTGCTCTTTGAGTCTTGGCTCTTGAGCCTTGGGGGGCCTTACCTTTGCCATTAGGCATAAGTGGCTTAGTGCTAGGAGGACCTCTCTTACCAACGACCTCAATACTTAAAGTTTGAGGTGTTATTCCTCTAACAAATATAGTGAGTGTAGATGTGGAGGTTGAGGCTTCATTCAATCCTAGACCATGCATAATTAAAGGAGGCTTTTATAATAATATGAGTGTATCCAAAGCTTCCTTACCCTTTTGAAATTTAGAGATTGAGCTTCTAAGCTCAATGACTTCTCCTTTTAACGAGTCATTATCTTTTCTTAAAGAAATTAAAAATGTTGATGTCTTGGAAAAATTTTCCATAAACTTTTTGAGCTCATCATTTGAAGCACTCAATTGTCTTATAAGATCATTGAGGGGTTTATAATCATCCTCCAATTTTAAGCATTTTTTCTTGTAAGACTTCATTTGTGATTTGTATTTGTCACATTTCATAGTAAGAGCCTCTAAAAGCTCTTCATCTATCTTATCTAAGTCATCATAATTTGAATGAGAGTGAGATTAAGTACTTATCTTGTTTGGAGAGTCCTATTGAGCCATGAAGCAAATGTTGGCAATCTCTGCGTCCTTATCATCTTCACTTGAGCTATCATCCCAAGTGGCTGTGAACTTTTCTTCTTCTCCTTGTCCCTTTTCTTCTCTTCATTTAACTTGGGATAATCATATTTTATGTGGCCTTACTTGCCACACTCATAACAAATGACTTCATTTGATCTCTATCTAGAATTAGGAGTTGTCTTTTAAAAGTTCCTTCTTTCTTTTCTTTTCTTAAGAGCATTGCTAGCTCTTCTTCTTCTTTGTCACTTTCTTCTTCACTTGAGGTAGTTTTCACTTACTTTTTTTTGGTTGAAGATTTGAGCGCCAAGGTTTTTCTTTCAAGTTTTTCTGATTTTTCTCTTTGGCCCCTTAATCTCTTCATTTCCTCATCCTTTTTTAAGGCTAACTCATGAGTTAAGAGTTTGTATGTTAAAACATCCGTAGGAACCTTTCTAATCTCCGGATTGGACTATTGAATGTTGCATACTCTTGTACCAAATTTATCTAATGGAAGAGCTTTAAAGATTATAGTGTTTACCTCATAGTTGGTGAGAGTCCTTCTAAATTTCTTCATGTTTGTGACAATAAAAAGGAGTATATTTGTCATTTTGGTAATGCTTTCATGGTCTTTCATCATGAAAAGCTCCCATTTTGTCACATACATTTCCAACCTATTTGATTTCACAATTGTTGCGCCCTCATGATAGTTTTCTAGGGTCTTTCATATGTCATGAGATGTTTTATAGTGTTGTACTCTTGCAATCTATTCCCTTTAGAGAGAGCTTAGAAGAATTGTCATTGCTCTCTTGTTCTTGCCATTTGACCTTCTATAGGCTTCAACTCATTCTTCTCTTAGAATGAGCTTTTCATTTCCATCTACTACTTTGGTGGGTGGCTTCAATTTTTTAACTATAACATCCTAAAGATCCATTATATTGTATCAAGATAAATCTCCATCCTATACTTCCAATTAGTATTATCGGATCCATCAAAGTAGGGCTTACGGTGTGAGTGGATTTCCTCTTGTGCCATGATCTTTGCTCAACCAATTAAGGTTTGTTTGTGAGACTTAGCTCTAATACCACTTATTGGCCTAGGGCACCAAGAAAGGGTCATTGAATTGTGTTCAATTAAAAAATAAAATGAGGGATAAGGTGTTTAAGAAGTTAAGTCTAAGAAAAGAATAACAGGCATAAGAGTTTATAGTGGTTCGGGACCCTATGTCCACTCCCCAATTCTCTACAATTAGGTATTTCACTCAACTCAAAAAGGTGTTTCTAAGCTCACACCAAACTTGTACAACTTGTGTTTTCTAGGCTCACACAAATACCTCTTACAAGTGTTTTTAAGGCTCACATTAAAACCTCTTACAATTGTTTTTAAGGCACACATTAAAACCTCTCACAAGTGTTTTCAAGGCACACATTAAAACCTCTCACAAGTGTTTTCAAAGCTCACACTAAAACCTCTTACAATGATATTTATTGATCACACCAAATAATTACTAAAACATAAATAAGAATTGAAAGAATGAGTAGCAAATTAGTAAGAGTATGGTTACAAATTAATGAATTCTTTTGCATTTACATATGTTTGGTGGAGTATTTATAGCTCATATCCACCAAAGAGACGTTGGACTAAAACTATCAACAAATCTCTAAGATGTGTTAGGCATATTCAACACTAAATGCTTGTCAGGCTGAAGTCGTAGTCGTTACTACCATTTCGCAGTTGTGAATTTCCAATTTCCATAGTAGTGCTAAAAATTTCGGCAAAAAACACCATTTGTGCCTAACTGCTAGTCCACGTGTCAACTTTTCATTGGTCATCTAGGAAAATATAGCTATTGTATTCAAACCACTCTCAAAAGTCACGATTGTGAGATATCAATGCCTTAGGCGCTACTGAGACTGTGAATTCCTCTGTTTGAAGAGAAAACTTAAACGGCTTGAGTTATGGTCGCGAACAAACTTTTGCTCTTGCGATTTTTGATCTTTAATTGGCATAAGGGACACTTGGCAAGTTGTAGTTGTGGCTTTGGTTCCCTCATTTTTCACTATAAAAGTCGAGGTTGCGACTCAGGTGTGACACACACCGTGAATTCTTCTGTGACTAAGGCTTTGCCAACTTTAGGTATGTCACGGCAGCGAAGTTGTCCGCGAATTCATCTAGCCTAGCTTTATCCTTCCTTGTGACTGATTTGCTGTCGTGATTTACAATACACTCACCATAAATTTGGATGATCTTTACATTATTATAGATTTGGAAATCCATCCAACTTCTAATGGAAGATCCAACTTAAAATTTTCAAAACAACACTTGATGAGGGTATTAGAATTGATCAATCTCTATTGTCAAGATCAAAAGAGGTTCAAGACTTAGGTTTAAGCAACCTAGTGCAACATAACTTATAAATGGACCTGTTCTCAGCAGAAACAAATAGAGAAAACCATTCCATTAAGTGAGTATTCTATTATGAAAGCTATTTTAAAAAAAAAAGGTGAATCAAGAGTGATCTAAAAATTAAGAAAATATCATTTTTTAAAGCTCGTAAGTTTCATCTTCAAAACTAGAGTTTGGAGAATAAGTTTTCTATAAATTCTCTTAATACTCTCAACTAGATCAAGCATACTTTATAAGTGTACTTTAAAGTATTTCATTACTTAAGTGAGAAAGTTATCCTCATCTTTAAATTTGTATTTTGTTAGAGGAAACCCTTTGTTAGGAGATCTTAAAAATCATACTTTATGAAAGGCTTAAGGTAGTTCGTAGAAACTACATTAGGATAAGGTTTTTAGTAGCACCTATAAGTCTACTTGTAATGGCTTGGTAGTGCCTAGAAACTTCAACTATAAAGGTAGTTGATAGCACCCTAAGCTATCTTAGTATCGATGGCTCTAGTGGGTATACTATAGGAGAGGATGTAGGCATGTTGTGTCGAACCTCTATAAAATTTATGTCTTGATTCTTCATTCATTTTTGCACTCCATTTTTATTTTTAATTACTTGACATTGCCCTATTTATGCCCTTTTCTAAGGCACCAAAGGATAATATTTTGTATTAGAGCCATTCTCTTCATTAAAGCTTAAGTGTTTAGACCAAACATCATGACAAGTCATGTAGAATCACAATCCATCCATAAGAAAAGAGGTTGTAAGTGTCAACTCATATGTTATAGATGTAATGAGAGAGTGCATATAAAATCATATTGTCCCACTATTAAGAAGAGTAAGTTTCTTACTAGAAAACATACCTCTAAGAAAGGAAAGGAAGTGTACAAAGCAATTTGGGATGATAATAATGACTATAAACCTGATAAAGAGGAAATAATAAAGGAGTTAGCTAAGCTTTGTCTTATGGCAACTAAGGAGAAATCATATGAATCCTCAATTTAACACTTATCCAATAAATGAATCCTTTTGATTCCTACTCTAAAGATGAATTATTTTCTATCATCACCAAGCTCACAGTGAATGTTGAGACTCTTAAGTCCAACACCTCCTCTCTTAAGAAATAGAACAAATCTTTAAAAGATTATGCTAAAGGTCAAGAAACTTTAGCTAAAGAGGTTGAGTCCCTCACAACTGAGAGCATTAAACTTAAGGAAAGCTTTAACAAGTTCACCAAAAGAAAAGAGAAGTTAGACTCCATGTTTAAGGTTCAAAGGACCCATCCATTAAGCATGGAATATGCTACAATGCCTCTACTTCAATTGCTCCTTCTACCTTTAAAAGAGTGTTTATTTAGGCAAAAAAAGATATTTTCCTAACCACACAAGAATGCTAAAAGTTTTGAAGATGGGAAATGCCAAGATAAATGGCACAAAGGGTAATTCTTAACACATTCATACATAATTGAGATATGCTCCTCCTAGAATAAATTATACTTATATGTATCATTCATATAAGCCTAAGAGATAAGGTGTGCAAAGATTGGCATAATTATAGGTATAGACAAATAAAACACAAGAGAATTCCTCACATGAGAAAAACTCCTAGACATATTACTCAAAGGAGTTACAAGTCTCATAGACACTATGTACATGTTCCAACTAGAAGTAGGACACTAGTTCACTTTGGTGGTGATTGTTTTTACTGTGGTATATATGGCATACCTATTATTGCTCTTCTAGAAGGCATGATGAGCAATTGGTAAGAGGTAACCCCCTAGGACCTAAGACGTTTTTAGTAGCTAAGACAACTCTATTTATTTTGCATATGTGCTTGAAATTGCAAGTTGGAGAGCAAGAGTGGTATCTTGATAGTGGATGTTTACAACACATGACAAAGGAAAGGAAGTTCTTCATATAATTAGAGAATATTGAAGGACTTAGAAACATGTCTTTTGAAGACAATGGCAAAGCCAAAATTATTGACATAGGAAAAGTTGGTAAGGATAAAGGCTCACCTATCCTTTATAAAGTTTTACTTATTGATGGATTCAAACACAATTTGCTAAGTCTGAGTTAGTTATGTGACAAATGCCTTAGAGTTATGTTTGAGCCATAAGCATGCTATGTGTCAAAGATGAGTGATAACAAAATTCTATTCATTGGTAGAAGAGTTCATAATATTTATATGATTGATTTAAATTCACTAGTTAACCAAAATACAAAGTGTATAGTTGTTGGCCATAGGCACCAAGAAGGGGGAGTTGAATTGGTGTTTTCAAAAAAATGAAGTGAGAATTAAAGGAAGAATAGAAAGGAGACACAAAGATTTGTAGTGGTTTAGGTATTAACCAACTTTATGCCCACTCCCCAATTCTCTGCAATTGGTTGCTTCACTCACTCAAAATGGTGTTTCCAAGCTCACACCTAACTTTTACACTTTGTGTTTTCAAGGCTCACACAATAACCTCTCTTACAATTGTTTTCTAAGGCTCACACTAAAACCTTTTACAATTGGTGTTTAATGCTCACACTCAACAATCACAATCTCATAAAGAATAGAGCAAATTGAGTAGCAAAATTGCTAAAGCTTTTATACAAGTAGTGAATTCTCTATCTATATCTTATTAATAACTATTTAGTGGAGTATTTATACCCCATACCCACCAAAGAGACGTTAGACTATGACTCTTATCAAATCTTCAAGACATGCTAGGTAGATTTTTTGCACTAATTGCATGTCAGGCGGGAGTCGCGGTCGCTACTAATTATTTGTGATCGCAACATACCAATTTCCATATGGGAGCTAAAAATTATGGCAGAAAATCCCGTTTGTGTCTAACAACTAGTCCACGTGCCAACACTTTATTGGTCCATCAAGAAAATATAGTCATTGCTTTCTAACTGCCCACAAAAGTCGAAGTGCGATCAATCCTTCTACAAGGCGTGACTGAGACACCAATTCTTCTATTTGAAGGAGAATTTTCATCTTCATGAATCATGGTCGCTACCCACAATGTCGCCCTCTTGAATTTTGTTTTTCAACGAATACCTAGGACACTTAACACGTTGTGGTTGTGGACTTGGTTCCTTCTTGAGTCACTATGAAAGTCGCGGTTGCGACTGAGGCGCAACATTGACCACGAATTTGTCTGTGACTTTGCCACTTCCATATTTGGATGAGTAACAACAATGACGATGCCCGCAAATCTGTCTAACCTAGTTTCACCCTGTCTTAAACTATGTCACAGTAGCAAATTGCAAATCACTGACCGTGAATTTGGATGAACATTGCCTTCTTGAAGATTGTAAAATCCATCTAACTTTCAATTGAAAGTCTAACTTAATTATGCACAACAACACTTGATGGAAACATTAGAATTGATCAATCTCCTTTGTCAAGATCAAAAGAGGACCAAGACTTAGGGTTAACCAACCTAGTCCAATAATCTCCCCCCTTTTTTATTTTGATAACTTAGATTGATCTGAAGGAAAAATAATGCATGAATGTTAAGTTGGAGTGGTAATTGGTTCAATGTATACTTAGAATATTTTAGTATATTTAGAAATTTTTGTAAGTATAACTTCAAGGCCAAAATTCTAAGTATGATGCTCTTATACTCTTATGTTATTATGTTCCCCCTCCACTTATGCTATTATTTTTCTCTCCCTCTTTGATTCATTATTGATTTTATTCATTCTAGATTCTATCTCTCCCTCTTATGCAAGATCAAAAAGAGGGTAGAAGGGAAAAAGATCAATTGCATAAATAGGCTAGCAATCGTAAGGAGCAAATGCATAAATAATTTGAAATAGAGCTATCACATAGCATAGAATTTCATCAAAGAAATAACTTATATATATACAAAAGGTTTTATGGGATCACATTTTTTGCATAAAAGAAAGATTCAAAAGAGATCTTAAACTAGAAAGCAGGAGAATCATCTTCATCTCCAGAAAAGTCTTTATCATCACGATGATCTTCACCTTCAACCTCATCTCTATCCTCCATTTGATCATTGACTTCTTCTTCATGAGTATCATCAAACTCTATGAAATCCGGAAGATGACAAGGAAGGACTCCCAGCTTCTCTTGCAAGTCTACCATATCACTATGAAAATGAGAGAGGAACATAAATCTCCTTTTCATCATCCTCATCAGCTTATCCAGTTTGTTCTTGATGGTAGCAAGTGAGAGTTTAGCCTTAGGATTTAGTTGAGGAGGGATGGATGGGACTCCTTCTTCAATAATTAGTTTATTCCTTTTTTAGGCTTATGAGGATGCCATATTTTTAGCACCAATTGCACCTAAAGTGTAGGCATAAGTGTCCGAGTGAATTGCTTTGGCATTTATGAGATAGGTGAGATCAAGAAAGTTTTGTGATGGTAGAAGTTTCTTAGTAAGGAACATTTTGTTATCCTCATTAAGAGCTCTTACATATCAATATATGGTTGTGATATGGGATAGAAGAAGGAATTAGCTTTTAGGCTTGGTGCCCATGTAGATTAATTTATCCACAAGATACCTATCAATTTCGATTGGCTTGTTCTTAACAAGGCAAAAAAGAAATGCAAAGTCCTTTTGTGATACATTTTTGTTTCCATCACCTATAGCATTAACCGAGAAGGTCATGATACAATGAAGTATCCAAATTGGTAAGGTTTAATGTGTTTGGCCAAAAAGGTTTTGGGGTCGTGCTTAGTCTCGATTGAGATTTTTGACCAAAACTAGGACTAAATAACGTCAAGTACGGAGATGATGAAAGGTATGTGTTCTATGACTTAAAGGTTGAAAAGTGAGGAAAATTGGTCAAAAGTAATGATATGGAGGACATCAAAAGGTTGAAAAACTAAACCGTATTGTCGTACTCATGAATCTTCTTTGCGACTGAGTTGTACCATGCACATGAATTCTCTAACCATTTCTTCATATCTGGGTTTAATCTGAAAAATAAACTTGATCCAGCCCAAGTTCGATAGGAATGCACAAATTTCTTCATTAAGCCCAAGTGTCTCTAGCAGGAAAGTTGAAAGGATTTTATTGGGGACGATTGTTTTGGAGGAGTTTGCTTTGTAGTGGTTTTTCTCCTTTTTTGTAATACCTTTCATAAGGTGAAGAGTAGGAGGGCCAGAAGGCTGAGCAATGGCCTTGCCTTTTTCTGCTCTGGACATTCTATTGGGAGCCATAGGAGGAGTTTGAGAGATTTTTAGAGTTTGCGAGAATTCTGAGAGAGAGAATTTGATGTTGGAAGTGAAGTGAGGATGTTATTGTTTTAGGGGGTATTTATAGCCATTTGGGGCCTCTATAAATGGCTTGAAACAGTTAGAAATGCATTGATTAAGAGATGTAAATGGTTGGCAATCAAATCACTTAATAGCTAGGTGGTTACCCTAATTCGCATCTGTAAATTTTGAAGTCGCGATCATGAATTCCGAAAATTGTGAGTAATGGACAATTTTTCCTCAAGAATACGTACTTCAATAGTCAACAATTTGAATTCTTAACCAAAATTCACAGTGGAGCAAAATTCTTGTGATCATGATTTGATGTTTGACAGGCGAGTGACTTGGACTTGTAATTCGTGACCATGAATAGGTGATAGTGGCTGTAAATTATGAGTTAGCGAAGATAAGGATGGAAAATTAAGTTTTGAAAATTGTGATCCACTTTACTATGTTGATGCTTAATTTATGCAATATGTTATAGAAAAACACAATTGCAATTAAAATTAAGACATCTAAATTAACAAATATCAAATTTAATAAACACACATATAATTATCACAAATAAAAAAATAACAATTAACACACATAGCAAATATACATAAGATCAAAATTTTCACTTTAGGGAACTACCATTAAGCATTCTCAATTCTCTCTTAATGAAGTTCAAACTTTTATCATTAAAAGGTTTAGTGAAAATATCTGCAAGTTGATGATTTGTGTCAATAAACTCTAACACAACATCACCCATTTGGACATGATCTCTAAGGAAATGGTGTCTAATATCTATGTGTTTGCTCCTATAGTGTTGGATAGGATTTTTAGAGAGAATAATAACATTAGTGTTATCACATTTAATAGGAATGTGATCAATTACTTTGCCAAAATCCTTCAGTTGTTGTTTCATTCAAAGGATTTAGGTGCAATAACAACCTGCAACAATATACTCGGCTTCCACAGTGGATAAGGCCATCAACATTTGCTTTTGTGAAACCAAAAGACTAGGCATTCTCCTATAAATTGGCAAGTCTCAAAAGTGCTTTTTCTATTTAATAAACTACCTAAATAATCCACATCCAAATATCTTATGGGACTAAAGGATGAATCCCTATGATACCATAGCCCTAAATGAATTGTGCCATGCAAATACTTAAAAATTCTCTTAATAATATTTAAATGAGACTCTTTAGGAGAGGATTGGAACCTAGCACACATACATAGACTAAACATGATATCCGACCTAGAAGCAATAAGATAAAGTAGAGATCTGATCATACCTCAATATCTCTTTTCATCTACCATCTTACTCCATTCATCTTTGTCTAACTTAATGGTACCACTCATGAGAGTTTTGGCTACTTTGCAACGATCCATGCCAAACTTCTTGAGTATCTCCCTCGTGTATTTGGCTTGGTTGATGAAGATCCCTTCTTTGGTTTGCTTGATTTGTAGACTATGAAAGAACTTGAGCTCTCCCATCATGCTCATTTTGAATTCTTTAGTCATACACTTAGCAAAATCCTCATAGAGAGACTCATTAGTAGCACCAAAAATGATATCATCAACATAGATTTGTACAATTAGTGTATCATGCTTGTGCTTTTTAACAAATAGTGTGGTGTCCACCTTTCCTTTTTCAACATCATTTTTCAAGATAAATGAACTTAGCCTTTCATACCAAGCTCTTAGAGTTTCTTTCAATCCATAAAAGGCTTTGTTCAATTTAAAAACATGATTTGGAAAACAATGTGACTCAAAACCAGGAGATTGTTTAACATAGACTTCCTCCTCAATAATTCCATTAAAAAATGTACTTTTAATATCCATTTGAAAAAGCTTAAAATTCATGTGGCATGCAAAAGCTAAAAGT
Organism: Omphalea diandra; assembly: GCA_949677035.1. NCBI lineage: Eukaryota > Viridiplantae > Streptophyta > Magnoliopsida > Malpighiales > Euphorbiaceae > Omphalea > Omphalea diandra. The sequence continues at coordinate 518 of CATIWR010472599.1, read as the reverse complement.
ATCATAATGGCCTCTAATCTTGCAACGGGGGCAAAAGTCTCATCATAATATATGTCTTTCTCTTAGTTGTATCCCTTAACAACCAATCTAGCTTTATTTCTTGTGATAAGACCTTGCTCATCTAACTTGTTCCTAAATATCCATTTGCAACCTACAATGAAGTGTTCCTTAGGCTTAGGGACAAGTTCTCATACCTTGTTTCTCTCAAATTAGTTGAGTTCCTCTTGCATAGCAAGCACCCAACTCTCATCATCAAGAGCCTCATCAGTTGATTTTGGCTCAAGTTGAGAAATAAAGGCAAGATTATTATATGAAGGATGAAGTTGGGATCTAGCACTTACACCTTTGGAGGTATCACCAATGACGAAGTCCTTACGGTGATATTTGGAAAATTTCTAATCTTTAGGTAGATTTTGGCTTGGCTCATCTCATTGTTGATGGTGTGGCTCCTTATCTTCTTTTGATGATTCACCTCCTTCCTTGTTTTTATCTTCTCTTCTTATAGTGTCTTCCAATTC
>CATIWR010472561.1:0-11779 GCA_949677035.1 Omphalea diandra | reverse complement strand
TTTATATATATATATATATATATATATATATATATATATATATATATATATATATATATATATATATATATATCTAGTAATACCTTACTCCTCGCCTAAAATCTAAATTAACACCAAGACCCAATCAAGTTTTTGTGAATAAATTTTATCTTTTTGAATTTTGTGTTAAAACATTTCATTTCGTTTGGTTTCTTGAATAATATCAAGAAAATGTACGAAATTTGAGGTTCCTTTAAACATTATTATCATTTTTATTTTGTATTTATTTAATTTATTTTTATCCAATAATCTAGTCCTTTTTATATTATTTTTATTTTTATCTAATTTATAGTAAGCTTTGTCTCGTAATTTGCTTTTATCTAGTTAATTAGTCCTTCATTTTAAATATTATTACTATTTTAAATATTATTACTATTTTTTATTTTATTTTTGTTTAATTCATTTTTATCTAGTAATCTGTCATTTTATATTATTTTTATCTTTATCCAATTTATGGTAGGTTCTATCTTCTAATTTATTTTTATCTAGTTAACTGATCCTTTATTTTAAATATTATTATTATTTAATTTATTTTTATCTAGTAATCTGATCATTTTATATATTTGGTCTTTATCCAATTTATGGCAGGCTCCGCCTCCTAATTTAGTATTATCTAATTAACTGATCCTTAATTTTAAACATTATTATTATTATTATTATTATTATTATTATTATTATTATTATTATTATTATTATTATTATTATTATCATCATCATCTAGTTAACTGGTCCTTTTTTAAATATTATTGTCATTTTATTTTATTTTTGTCTATTTATTTTTATCTAGTTAACTGGTCTTATTATTATTATTATTATTATTATTATTATTATTATTATTATTTGGCATTATTATTTTTACTGCTTCATGGTTAGCTCTACCGCCTAATTAATTTTCATAAATAATATTGCCTTGTTACTTTTGTTATTGTCATCATTTTATTTCATTTTACCTTATTCCGTTTGTTACTTTATTTTATTCCATCCCATCATGATTTATTTTAATTGCATACTCATAATTATTTTTTCCTCTTTTTGTAACTATGGCATTTGGAGACTAACATTTGCATTGCAGGACATCCTATTCTGCTTTGTTCTTTCTCTCTTTTTATTTATTTATTTTTTTTTGGATGTATTTGTAAATCCTACATCCCCACTTGACCTTTAAAATCAGTTATTCCTCTTATCACTACTGCATACGTATTTACACTACGTTTATTATTTGTCTTGGGATGTATATATTAATTGTGGATGTAAAATCGTTACAACAAAAAATAATGAATAATTAATATGGACAATTTATAAAAGTCATCGATGATTGAGTGGAACCGAATTAATGTCTGACTGGCCTGGGGTGCCTAACGCCTTTCTCGGGTTGTACCTAACTTTTGAACCCAACTTTGAAAGGGTGACGAGTTGATATTCTGCATAAGATTCTAGCTATTACCAGATTTGTCTCAATCACACTGGGTGACGACTCTTATTTTTTTTGGGTATCACCAATGTGTGGTCCTATATACCTCTGAGCCCTCAATGTCTGTTTATAGTGGTATAGTTGCAAGGTTCCGATTTAATGAGGTATTCCATTGTATTATCTTAAGACAAGTTTTTTATCAAGTGTGAAACGAAAGCCTTGCTCACAGTAGAGATGGTGAATCAACAAAGTGAATGAAGTTTATGTTGTTTGCTTTTATGCAAGGATATTATTTGTATTTTAAGAACTTTTGGTATTTGATTATGTTTTTGCTAAGTTTTGATATTTTTGCATGTAATATGGTATTTGAGTATTAATAGTTACTAATTACTAAATGAATACTGAACATTTGCAATTCTTTTATTTGCATGTTAAAATATATATTTTCTATTAAATATGGCAAAACATTCCCAAAAAATTGTAGCAACAAATAGAAAATTTCCACAGGAATAAAGGTAAAGAAAAACATGCTCCATGATGGCAGGTCAAGGGTAAATATATAGGTGAGGTGAGGGGCAAGGGATGCCTAAGCTTACAAAGGATCATAATCAAAATACATGTAATTATCATAAAAAAAATATTATTCAATAACTTTATATGTATTACTTAATATGCAATGAGCTTTTTCTTTCTTATCATAAGAAGGCAAGCCATTATTGTTATATAAATTTGCAATAAATACTCTAATAAATTAACTAAAAATGACATCAATCTAATAAATGGTTCTAGTAATAAAAAAAATACAATAAATAAACTTATAAGAAAAAAGGGTAAAAATTTATTATGCCAACAATCTAAATTATTGAGCAGTTAATCTAATAAAGGCAAAATAGTAGAACCCAACACAAGACAAAAGAAATGCAAAAATAGCACAAGACAACAACATCATCACATCAAAGCCTTTACTCTTATGATATTAAAAGAGAAGAAAACCAACATGTACACATGCTTAAAATCAAATTCACTCCAACACTATATGCAAAATAAAATAGTTGTGATCTTATGTAATTCTACTAGTTAATTCTTTTTATTTGTTCAAGCCAATTCTATGCAATCAGCTCTATTTGAAAGGAAAGGTAGTAGCAAGAAAGAGGTTTATTCTTATATTTCCTAGTTCTATAGTAGTCGTACGTCCATATAGTAGTTTGTAGAGTTACCTACATTGAAGAAACTAAATGTAAAGACAACTCCTATAAAAATAGTGATTTAGTCATCGTAAAGAGTTTCATTTGCTAAGAGGCCCAAGCCTAAATGCTTGTTAAAACGAAGTCGGATGTAAACAATGCTCTCAATAATTCTACATTCCCTTAGGCAAATTGTAGAATTGTATACCTTTAACAACCTCAGTTGCCCAAGAAAGTTAATTATATGATGTTTTATCTAAGTGCATCGTTCATTTTTTTATTGCTTTCCTTTTTTAGCAATGCTCACTCAACCGCCTAGACTTAAAACGCTCGTGCATTTCCTCACTCAAAGCTTTTTAAAGCTAATCTCAATACCCCAAGGGCTCCTTTCCATTTCCTAAGTGATATTCAACCATCAATTTATATCACTAGAAGCTTGTAATTCTCTCACCTAAAACTAATTGACAAGAAGTTTCTCTCACCCAAAATAAATAAACCAAAGATATTCTGGTTGCAAATCTTCCAAATTTTTAAGTGACAATCGACCATGGATCTCCTAATAACCAATTCAAAAATCATTTACCCAAAAGCTTGGCCGAATTTGGGACTTGACCATCATTATACTATGAAATTTCTTACTAATCCCTAGATTTTCTCATTAACCCCTGGAGATGGGAACTAAAAAGACATAACTTTCAAAAGTTTCTTAGGGAAATGAAACTACATAATACATATAGTCTTTTTGGGTCATATCCATCATTTTAGTGCCATAATGAGCCTAACATAATTAATTTTGAATTTTAATTTTCCCTCCAAACTCTTCATATTCACCTTCTCCTATAATACCATTAAGGAAAAATCATTGTACTTCTGTTTCTACTTCATTTCGAAAGCATCTCTCTCTAGAAACGGTTCCCTAAAGTAAGACCTCCTCCCTTTCTACTCATATTTATGAGTTGTCATTATTCAAGCTAAAGTATACCTTTTACATAAATCGCAAAGGATAAGAAAATCACCCAAAAGAATGCTCCACAGTAAACTACAAAGCATTCAAAGCATCAAATGATGATCTCCCAAGTAATCTCTAAGTATTAACACCTTTTCCTTCAACCCCTATTTTTAGGCTAGGACATTCCTCTGACGAGCCAAGAGAGTTTCACAAAAGGAATTTATTTTTCAATAGCAAGGACCCCTTAGATTTTGTAGGGTGACTAATAATAGCTATGGAACAAAACTTTGCCCATAAACACCTAGCCTACCATATTACCAGAATATGTGTCTTGGTTTAATAGAATGGCCATTATCTTTTTTTTTATCATCAAACCAAAGTAAGAATTCATGATCTCCTTTAATTTGTACTTTTTCAGATCCTAATCCATAATTCTCTCTTAAATGCTACCTTGCTTTTTTGGTTGAGATTAGCTAACTATTTTTTCTTTCACTTTAGGCCAATGTCCATTGGTTAGGTATGTTGTTTAATATTCCAATCATTGGCCAAGAGATTTCTACAGCCTCAGAAGTTGATGATAAGAGAATTAACATCCATTTTGACAACCCCTGGTTATGCCTCATTTATTTGAAACAATCAATAATCAACCAATCTTCCTTTGGGTGAACATATAACTTTCCCTTTATATTAATTGTTTATGTATTTTGTTCCCCCTTAAAGAAAGCCTTGAGAGAGTACCTTAAAGTCACCATAGCTTTTGCTCGTGGCAAAAACTTGGCTCTTAGTCCCTCAATTCTCGCTCACATCTATTGTGGCTCTACAGTTTTCTCCTAAATGTTGAGTGTGATTTTTTTTAGAACCATGGGCGGCCCTCTGCAAATCGTCCAATTCTAGCTCTTAGCTTATTTCTTAGAGCTTACAACAAAAACACCTCGGCCTTACCCTTTTACCATACAAAACTATGATTAATGGGTTAAATAATTCTCTTTGAGTGGTGATAATCTCTCATTCTTTTTCAACTTCTTTCATAATGATGATCACCAATATTCTTGTTATCAACATTATCTAGCTATTTATGGACCCAGATGGATGAGATTTAATTATACAAGAGCTAGTCTAAGTGTCTGCCACTTAGGCGATGATGTAAATGCCTAGTGCCAGAACTGGGCTAACTGCCCTGTCACTAGAAACTTGCACTTCCCATTTTCCTTAGAACTTAATAGGAACAATAGATGTCGTGTTAAGATGTGTAACCTATAATACTTTAGCAGGCATTTCAACTGGGTGCAACTAATGCCTTTGCCACTAGGAACACAGTCCTTATGAGTGACCTAAGATCAAAGATGTAAGTATTATACATGATTTCATGTATTAATATAGACCGAAAGAAATCTCTACATATGGATGACTGGGATATCCTTAATTCTACCTCATCTTATAAAGAGTGGTAGGTTGAGATTATTGATTTTTGGATGTGTAAATTAGCCGCAGATAATCTTTCTTTGTAAACCTTCCATAAGCCTTTGTCAATTAATGTTTCTTCTTCTAATGTGTAAGAGGCTCCAAAATCAAAAGGTCAACACATTTAGAGATTCTTACTTTTGAATAATTTTATAGATTCATGTATAATTACCTTGAGTAAGACAAGATGTTGGAGAGAGTACAACTGATCAAGCACAAGTTAGTACAAGAATGGCATGTCCATTGCCAAGAGAGATACCTCCACTAGAGAAAGAATACATTGCCTATTATTTGGCTTCAATTCATTCAACTGCCTTGGGTAAATCATTGCTCACCCATTATAAATGCCTTCTTTGGCATTGTGGGGATGATTCTTACTTATGAAGATAAGAGAAAACATAACCACCTAGGTGAACTTGCTTGTATCTGGGTGAACTAAGTGCCACATAACTTGTCCTTGGTGAAACTATACTCTTAGACACAAATCTCGTTTAGGGAAGTAATTTTACTTGCATGATTATTTTTCTTTCATCTATGTAACTTTTCACTTTTCCTGTAGAAGCAATTCCAAAAGAAATTCTTAACTTAATGTAGAGCGTGAGTGAGCTGAATCAGTGAATAAGAAGCCAAAAAAGATTGGTAAGGAATAAAAATGATTAGCCTTAATGTATAGGACTCACCAAGCTTACAACCACATACATTCCAAAGTGTTCTTCCACCCACTCTATCACTCCCCAGCGCTCATCCTTAGTACCTTCGTCTCCTACAATTGTTCCACCACCACCAACTAAATATAAAAAGGTTGTTACGAAGAGCCCTTTACGTGAAGAGCCAACATCAATACAAGTGGTAAAGACATTTGATTTTGTTAACTCTCTAAAGGTAAATTCTCCTAGACACCAAACACTTTATTAAAATATGTGTTTTAACCCCTTTCACATTACTTCAGGAGTTTATTGGAAGAAGAAGAAGAAGAAGACCATTTTGAGGTCGAGATGGAAAGTGAGAGAGAAGCGGATGCTACATCTGAAATTGGTGACCACTTTTGGGATGTACTAGTTTATCTTTAATACTTATCTTCCACCTCTACTCTCTTAGACCCAATCTAATTTGAAAGCTTTTAAGAAATACTTAGACTTATTTTCAGATCATGCTACTGTGGCCAAGATGAGTGTCGACCAAAAGCAGTCATTGGAGAACTTCAAAGAGGAGCTCAACTAAAGCCAACACTTTAATCTCCTAAGTAGCAAGATTCAAGAATGAAGTTTTGTCACTTGATCAACAAAATGGCCAAGGAAGGTTCACTGTTAAGGCTATCCAACGGGCAAGGTTATTCCCTTGAGAAGAAAGGAAAAAGAACTTGTGGAGGAATTAGCCAAGGTCAAGGCAACTATATAAGAACTAGAAGACAGGCTAAAGGCACATACCCAAGGCAACTTTGAGCAAATAAATAAAAGAAAAGAGCTAAAAAATACCCTCTAGTCTGAAGAGCCAAAAGAAAAATCCACTAAAAAGTCTATCTTTACAATATTTGCACTCATTTCAGATTTCAAATCTAAGATGGCCTAAACTATTTTTCTAGAGTTGTAATCCTCTTTGGTTTAATGACTCATTTGAATAATTCCTTTTTTTAATGCTTAATTTTGAACTATCATGATGAATATATCCTTTTTTTTCATATCTTAGGTGAATCATTTGTTTGTTTAAACATCATATGCCTACACAAAACTAGTAAAACATTAAACTGAACCATAAAAGAACCTATCAAATAAAAGATTATGCTAAAATGATGAATGAACAAAATAGATTTTAATGAACATGACTTGATAAATCGAGCGAAACATCCATACAAGAAGAGTTAATGAACATATATCAACCAATATAAAACTTTTGTTAACGAGTACAAATCCAAGTCAAATTATATTATCTTGGTCATTATGAACTTACCAACACTCAATAATATTAATTCGACCAAAGGATAATTTTATTTGAATAACTTTTCCTATATCAAAAACTTCTAATCCACATACTTTTGCCAAAACATCTATAATTAAATCAATATACTTCGGCCAAAATAATAAATAAAAGAAAAATAAATTACAATGCCTTAGGTCAAGGGATCGAATTCAGCTCTAGTTAGCTAAGAGAATCAATTCATTGTAAGGCTCGTATTCCTTCAAATATTAAGTGATTTACCCCTTCCCACACTGATGATCAATATTTTTTAAAAAATTACATGTTGATTAAGTGATCATGGACTTCCCCATCCTAGTCGGCTAAGCAATATGCCCCATTTCCTATGAATTTTGCAATAATGAATGGACCATCCCAATTTGAGGACTATTTTCCAAGTGCATGGTCTTTTTGTCCAATTGGAAGAATGGCCTTCCACACTATATCACCCTTGTTAAAACTCTTGGGCCTCAAGTGCATATTATAAGCTCACTTTATCTTTTTCTTTTACACTTAGAATTGGTCTAGTGCCCTCAATTGTACTTCATCCAATACCTCAGCTTCTTCGAGCATAGACAAATTGTATTCACTTATAGTTAACTCATTTTGATGATTCCTCCTAATTAAGTGAACAATCAGTTTGGCCAGAGTCATGGCTTCATGCCTATATACCAATTGAAAAGGAGTTTTCCTTATGGTTGTCTTAATCATAGTCTATATTGCCCAAAAAGTCTCAGACAACTCATGCGAAATCCTAGGGTTACTCTCCACCATATTTTGAATGTTCAGTTTTATAACTTTATTCATTGTTTTAACTTGGCCATTAGCTTAGGCGTAATATGGTGCTAAATGAAGCAATTTTACCACATGCTCTTGGCAAAATAGTTAAACATCCTTTCTTATGAAAATGGTGCCTTGGTCTGTAGTGAAGAACTTAATAATTAAGTCCCAGTTTGCTACTTTGAGCAGTCGTGCCTCTACCCATTTGGTGAAATAATATGTAGCCATAATGTTGAAGACATGTTAAATAGATGATGGTGGAAAAATCTTCCTAATCAAGTCTATCACCCAACCTTTGAATGGCTAGGGTTTGATAACCGAATGTAATTCTTCAACTAGAAGATGTTGGATTAGTCCATGCTTCTGGCAGGCTTGACAACTTTTTGCATCCTCAAAGCAATTTTTCTCCATTGTTGGCCAGTAGTATCGATACTTGATTAGCAGCTTTTTCATCATCTTCTCAGACTAATGAGAACGAGCAATCTCTTCATGAACTTCAGCCATGACCAACATCGCTTGCTTTGGCCTAGTACATAGCAATATCTCACAAATTAAACAATGATGATAAAGTTCATTATTGCGATAACAGAACTTTATTACCCTTTTACGTACATACAATTCGACCAAAGCATTTAGATCATTTAGGTAAGCAATGATGTCTTCCTTCTATTCTATTAAGAAATCAAGACTATATACCTCACAAACTAGCTAGCCAAATCCCTAAATGATCCCTCATACAACACAAATTTTGGGTGATGTAATACAACTGTTGCTAGAAAGCACAGGTAGCTTAAGTTAACTCATTCACTTCTACATCATCCACCCACTCAATAAACCTAAGTTGACACGATTAGAACCCTTGGATTAGATGGCTAACATTATCGCAATAGGCACTAAGATTGTGTGATTCACACTTATAGGCTCTACTTACTTGGTTCACCACTAGAAATGAATCACCTTTTACTTCTACAAGCCTTGCCCTCAGCTTAACCAAGATTTCCAAGGTAATGATCAGGGCCTCATACTTTGTTTGATCATTAGTGTAAGGAAAATCAAGCCTCAATGACAATTTCATAATCCTTATTCCTTCTGAAGTCATAGTTCTAGAACCATCAAAACTAATCTTCTAGGACATATACTTGACATGCCTTACCTCAACCATGGGTTCCTCTAGAGTGTTTATACAAAGATGGTAGACCAAGAAGTCAGTTGATACTTGGCCCTTTACTATTTTTTGGGGAATGTATTATAAAGCGAACTCAAATAAAGAAACAGGTCATTTGCCCCTTTTATTTCTTAACAACGGTTGAGAGAGGATATACTTGAGAATGTTTATTTTACATAAAACTAAGACTATTGTTAGGAGTACGTAGTATCTTAGCTTTGTGCAAGCAAAGTACAACGTCAAACATAATTTCTCGAAGGCTAAATATTTCTATTACATAGGAGTAAGTACTCGGCTCAAGTAGTATATTGCTTTTTCTACCCTATCTTATTCGTAGGCTAGCATACACACAATTGATATCTCACTGGTCAAAAGATATAATAACAAAGGGACATTCGACCTCAGCAACGTCATAACTGAAGGCTTAGTCAAGTATCTTTTAATTTCATCAAATATGCTCTAATGCTCATCATTCCACAAAAATTCATCTCGATCTTTAAGTTTTAAAAATGACCCTTAAATACTCAATTGCCCAGTATTGTTGGTTATGAACCTCCTCAAGAAGTTAATCTATCAGTCTTTAAACCTCGTTATTGTTAGATGAAGGTTTTACTTATATTATAGCCTTGGCTTTATTTTGATCTATCTCAATGCTTCTTTGATGAACTAGAAAGCTAAGGAAATTCCCAGTCGAAACTCCAAATGCACACTTTAAAGTGTTCATTTTGATCTTATGCTCTCTCATCCACTCGTATGACTTCTAGACTTGGTCAAGTGTTGCTCTTCACTCTAGCACTTCAACACTACACCATCAATGTATACATTCATGGATTTCCCAATCATGTCATGGAATATACAGTTCATCACCCTTTGATATATAGCTCTGACAATCTTTAGGTCAAATGGCATAACAACCCATTCATAAGCACTAATCAGCCTTAGGCACTGAAAAGCTATGTTGCTCACATCCTCTCAACAATCATTATCTATTGATATCTAGAATGTCGATCCATGAAACTGAAAATCATGTTGCATTCAATTGCATCCACCATCATATCAGCTATAGGAATGGGATACTCACCCTTGGATGTAGCTAAATTAAAGTTTCTAAAGTTTATGCATATCTTCAGCTTCTCATTTTTCTTTATGACTAGGATAATGCTAGAGAGCCATTCCACATGAGTGGCCATTCTGATAAAACTAGCAGCCAAAAGTCTTTTTATTTCTTTTTTAACAGCTTTTCCACTTCCCTAAACATTGTCCTCATAGGTTGCTTGAATGGACGAAACCCCTCTTTGATTGGTAAGTAGTGCTCTACTAATGTCCCATCCAGGTTTAGCATCTCCGAATAGTCCCAAATGAAGCAATCTATGTACTCCTTGAGTAATGCTATCAACTTGGCTTTGAATATAACATTCAGCTTCGCGTTGATAAATATTAGCTGAGGCAAGTGTTTGGTACCCAGGTTTACCTCTTTCAAAGGTTCTTGAATCTTGGCCTGCTGGTCATTTAATTTCTTGGGTGCAATTTTAGGATCTGACACTCGTAACTAAGTCGTGTGATTATCTCGCTCATCCTCATAGATACACTCAACTAAGGCTACTGAGTTATGATTTAAGATTAGCCTTTTGATCTTTTTGAAGCATTCCTTCATTTGGCCAACTTAATCATCAGACTTTATGGGAATGACCTTCAATGTTGATTGAGGCCAACCACTCAAGCTTTGATGTTAGGACCCTGAGTTGGTCAAGTTTTGTCATAGAATTGTCTTGATTTACCCCCTTGATGATGTTTTTGAAGTTCACCATACCCTTATATGTTATCGCATTGGCTAAGTGAACCACTTCAACGACTTGATTTAGGTCTTCGTGAATTACTTCTACTTCTCCATCTGACTCCAAACCCATATCATTTGGAGCAGAGATGATGTGATGGCACAGTTGGCATGTATCTAGTCTCTACCCAACAATAAATTATAACTATCATCAATGCCCATTCTAAAGAAGCATTGTTTGGTGGTGTATCTCCCAATCTTTAAATCGAGCTCTATATATCCATCAGCTAAGGTCTCTACTCCTGTGAAGTCTTATATTGACATGTCGCTCTTTTTACTTGGTCCTTTATTATGCCAATGCTCTTTAAAACTTAGTTGGTATAATAGAAACCCTTAACCCATTATCAATGAAAACCTTGTTAATTGGGATAGAATTCAATTTAGCCTAAGTACATTAGTCGAATGTAGTTGGTCTGGGACAAAGAAGGTTGTTGTAAGATCACTGTACTTGTCTTGTCCTTAGCTTCATCATTTCAGCTTGGGCAAATGATATTCCCCTCCAGTGTGGTCCTCTGCCTAGCCTTGGCTAAAAAGTGTTCAGATGAAGGGCATACCATATTCACTTTGGCCTTATCCTTTGACATATTAGGTGACTGTTCCTTTGCCCACCCTTCTTTAGGCTTTTTAGGCACCCAAACCTTTATCGATCCATACTTGTTATAGTAAATCTCCATGTCATACTACTTAGGCTTATTTTCTAGCTTATATATCTTTTTACATAACTCAAGCCTTTCTTTTTCTTGCTTTGCCCTAAGCTCCTCAATCTTCCTCTCATGCCTATCTTTGATTTCTTTTTTAGCACTCTTGCATGCCCTGACCTTATCCAGCTCAGCTCAAAATTATTGTTTTTGCCTTTGAAATCTCTTTTTTTAAGTCATTATGAAGTGGGCTGTTGGACTAGGATATTTAATCCTAAGTTTAGAACCTCTTTTGATTTTGACAAAGGAGATTGATCATTACTAATATTTTTATTAAGTTTTGATTTTGCAGAAATATAAGTCTC
>CATIWR010472406.1:0-24386 GCA_949677035.1 Omphalea diandra | reverse complement strand
CTTGAAGCATTGGATCTTTCTCACAACTTCCTTACAGGGTCAGTTCCACCTTCTCTCTTTCATCTCAAGAACTTAACCCAGTTGATGCTGTTATCAAATGGACTTTCAGGTGAAATTCCATCTGATATAGGCAATTGCAATCGCTTGAATCGTTTGCGACTAGGATCAAACAACTTTACAGGTCAAATTCCACAAGAAATAGGATTCCTGCGTAACTTGAGCTTCCTCGAATTGTCAGATAATCAATTTTCTGGAGAAATTCCTCGCAGAATTGGTGACTGCACTCATCTAGAAATGATTGATTTGCATGGCAATAGGCTTCATGGCATCATTCCAACAACTCTTGAACTCCTTGTTAATCTCAATGTTGTAGACCTTTCAATGAACTCTATATCAGGCACCATCCCACAGAACTTAGGCAAGCTTACATCCATAAACAAACTAATAATCAGTGAAAACCACATCACTGGTTTGATTCCCAAGTCACTTGGCCTCTGCAAGGACCTGCAGTTGTTAGATATGAGCAGCAACAGACTCACCGGTCCAATTCCAGAAGAGTTAGGTCAATTGCAGGGACTAGACATTCTCTTAAATTTAAGTAGCAATTCTCTAACAGGTCCAATTCCAGGAAGCATTGCAAACCTGTCAAAACTTGCCAACTTAGATCTCTCTCACAACAAGCTCACTGGAACACTCACGGTACTGGGTAGGCTTGACAATCTTGTTTCTCTGGATGTCTCATACAACAAATTTTCAGGTTTTCTCCCTGATAACAAGTTCTTCCATGATCTTCCAGCCACTGCATATAGTGGCAATCCAGAGCTCTGCATTAATAGAAACAAATGCCCCTTAAGTGGAAATCGCCACGGCAAATACTCCATTCCTAACCTTGTCAAGTGCATTCTTCTCAGTTTAACAGTAACATTGCTGGTTGTGCTTATGGGAGTGCTGCTGTTTATCAGAATCCGACAAGCTGCATTTGAGAGGAAGGATGAAGAAAACATACTGGAGTGGGAATTCACTCCTTTTCAAAAGCTCAACATCTCAGTCGGTGATATTGTAACAAGGCTCTCAGATTCAAACATTGTTGGGAAAGGTTGTTCAGGGATGGTTTATCGTGTTGAGACTCCATTGAAACAGGTCATTGCAGTGAAAAAGCTATGGCCAGCAAAGAATGGTGAGCTTCCAGAGAGAGACTGGTTTTCTGCTGAAGTTACAACTCTTGGATCAGTAAGACATAAAAACATAGTGAGGCTTCTGGGATGTTGTAACAATGGAAAAACCAGATTGCTTTTGTTTGACTATATCAGCAATGGGAGTCTGGCCGGATTACTTCATGAGAAGAAGGTGTTCTTGGATTGGGATGCAAGATACAAAATCATGTTAGGAGCAGCTCAAGGCCTGGAATATCTCCACCATGACTGTACACCCCCTATTGTACATCGCGATATCAAGGCAAATAATATCTTGGTAGGACCGCAGTTTGAAGCTTTTCTTGCAGATTTTGGACTTGCGAAGCTTGTTGATTCTGCAGAATGTTCAATAGCTTCTAACACAGTTGCCGGTTCCTACGGATACATTGCTCCGGGTGAGTAAAAGCACCTCAGTACTTTCAAAACTACAGTTGAAGATTTTCACATTTGTCAAATCCCAAATATAATTTGCTGTAGAGGACTAACTATAAATTTGCAAATTGCAGAGTACGGATACAGTTTCAGAATCACTGAGAAGAGTGATGTATACAGCTATGGAGTAGTTCTTATAGAAATGTTAACGGGGAAAGAACCAACTGATAACAGAATTCCTGAAGGTGCACACATTGTTGCTTGGGTTAACAAGGAACTCAAAGAAAGAAAAAGAGAATTCACAACAATTCTAGACCAGCAGCTACTTCTTCGATCAGATACACAACTTCAAGAAATGCTTCAAGTGCTTGGGGTGGCCATGCTGTGTGTCAACACTTCCCCAGAGGAACGACCTACAATGAAAGATGTAACAGCAATGCTGAAGGAGATAAGACATGAAAATGAGGATTATGAAAAATCACATTGCCAAAGCAAGGCAGTAGCAACCATTTCAAAAGCAGCAGTCCGCTCTTCTAGTTTCTCCAGATCATCTGAACCTCTAATTAGATCAAATCAGTAATTCCACAAAATCCTGCACATTAGTTCATTGATTATTTTTGAAGCAACAAAATAATATATGGTGTAGTAGTAGGGACTAAGATTTTATTTCTTCCATACTAATTCAAGTCTGGTTTCATTCAGTTCAGGGATGCTTTCTTTGGATCTGATTGTAATTTCCCCCCGATATAAAGAAAAGTTGCAGAATGATATATTTTCACATGGTAGATTTGTAAAAGTTAAACCTGTAAGATTTGTAAAAGTTAAACCTGTAGTTCAAAAATAATAGAAAATGACAGTCTGATGGATCCTTTAAAAGGTTCCAATTTCCAGACAGGCCTCTTTATGCTCACAAATGCTTCGTTCCCTCTCCTACAAGTCAGAATATTCACAACTGCTAAGATTTGCATATGCCCCACAAAAAAATTATACCAAAATTCCATCTAGCCTACAGCCTACACTACATAAGCCAAAAAAAAAAACCTAACAAAAACCCATTTGTCATAATAATATATTGTAAATCACATTTCATCTCAACTCAATTAAGCTTGTCTACCAGAATTCTCCTGCATCCTTGTATGCTACCTAGACCAAGATACCATCATAAAGCATGTTTGGAGGCAAAAATGTCTGGAAATTGTTATTTTAGCAATCCATCAAACAGCTTCCCTTAACAGCACTGGTCACAGAAAGTAAACAATAATCAGAAGCGCTATAATACAAACATATGACCCTGTTATCAAACACAGTTTTCAAACTGGGGACCATGAGAAAAAGACAATTAGCTTTTGAGATTATTGGTTGTCCATAGAGAGCTGGGCCAATGAAAAGCCATGCTGGTGACACCAATATGTTGTTGGCATAAGCCAAAATAAATGGTGAAATTATAGAGATGCAGATGGACCACCGTTCTCCACTACACCACCCAACATCAATATTAGTAAAGATAAAGAAATCTCATGATCCATGTTCTTGAAAAGATACATTGCTTCTAGTCATGTGATATCAAACTGTCTCAGGCCCACAGATAGTATTAAGAACCCTCTCAAGCTTTACTGGCCAAGAACACAAGCAACCATCAAAACAAGTTATCAGGTTTATGGCATTTCACTCAAGAAATTTAAGCTGCAACAATCAAGAACACATAGCTAATTACATCTAAATCTCAACCACAGTTCTAATGACAATAAAAGGAAAAGCTCTTAATAAGCCATGGTTAGTGTTATCCTTTTTAGTTCTATTGACCAAGTCTTGTTTTTTATTGTGCAATTTGTCACATTACAGTTGCAACTAGAGCAAAGGATGGTGCTTGGGAAAACCAAACCAAATGGAAGGAACAAACTGAATTGTACCCAAAACTGAAAATTTTTGGGGTTTTTTCATTGGGACCGGACTGGAACCGAACTGAAATTTAATTTTGAGACAGTGCCGGTCCTTTAATGATATACTGAATCGAGAATTGAACCGAGCCGTATCAAAACCGAACTAAACTAAACCAAAGAACGCATTATATATATATATATATATATATATAAATTACATATTATAAATATATTACATATTTATATACTTGAATATTACTTATTACAAATCTTTTCATAATTATAAAGGTTATATTTTATTAATTTTATGCATTCAAAATAAATAATTTTATGTCACAATATATTATGCAATATTTAAAATGATAGTTTATATGCATAAAATGGATTTAAAGAATTATAATTATGAAAATTCAAAAAAAAAATAATAGATTTAAATTTAGGACTGAACCAGAACTGAAAATAAAGAATTGAATAACCAAACGAAACCAAACTGAAATTTCAGTTCAATTCGCTCCGTTCCTTTTATACTTTGGTCCCGTTCCGGTCCTTTGATTTTTCAAATCAAAAGACCGAAGTTTGGTCCGGTCCCGGTGTTTTTCGAAAAACTGGACTGGACCTACCCATGCACACCCCTAGTTGCAACGACACCAATATAGATAGAATGAATATATTCATTCATCACCGTAATGTATGTCAGAGAAATTTTTATTCCATCAATCATCAATGTGTGTTTACATTTTAATTTCCAAAACCATACAAAGTTGTCTTCTTACTTTCAACCTCTGTTTCGTCAACAATGTTGTCAAGCAGAATTTTTTCCTGTGTACAAATCCCATTTATAAAATTGTTAGTGACACTTAGAAGAATTGGGATTCCATCACAGTTGTAGAATTCCATAAACAAATAATAAATGAAAACACTAATTATACAGAATATATATACTGCATTAGAACAACTTCAAAACAGTTAAGAGAAATATATAAACAAAATAAAATTGTCTATCAACAGGCAATGAAAATACCATATGTAGTTCACAATATGAATTATATGACATGAGAGGCTGTTAGATTAATCTAGCCTTTGTTCTCACTCTTCTGCAAACATCAGACATTGATTTCAATCTTCTGGTTAGTTTTGCTTGTTACTGTAGCTACCAAGAAAGTACATGGTATTATTGGAGCACAACACCATGCAAGGTGAAAAACTTAAGTATAAAATGTTATCCTTTCCATTTTTCTACTACATTTCCACACAACATATTCTTTTTTCTGCATCCCTGTTTTATGCAAAATATCAAGCAGATAGGAAAAACTTGTAAAAGTTTGTATTATACATGTAACTGGATATCATCATTTGGAAGAAAGTAGTACATACATATCCAAATGATTAAAATTCCTATCAAAAGTATAAGAAAATTAAAATGAAACATTCACATGTTAAACTAGCCCCTTCTCTTCTTAACTTCAAAGGAATCCCAAGCAATGTAAATTACATTTCTGACACAATAAGTGATGAATGAGAACAAAAAAAAATGACAAGAAATTTATCAATAAAATTCACATTATAGAAAGATCAAAATGATTATCAACTCTTGTAAGAACATAAGGTCTACCTGAAAACGAAGTTTAGAGTTTAGACTGGAAGATTATGATTTTGAGACCAAGTACTGAAGTTACAGTTCTGCTCCAGGATGCCATTTTATGCTGCATCCAACACTTTTGCCAAAAGAAACAATGGCCTTAGGCATCCAATTACAGTAGACCATATTGCCAGACAAGTACTAAAGGAAAAGAAAAGAAATAAGATACAACATACCTTGTTTTCTGAACTGAAGATAATACTGGCTGGCCACTGAGAACACAGTCTATTGTCAGACATAGGTCCCTTGAAAACCACGTTGAATAATTAATTGATAATACATATTCATGCACACGTATACATTGACACAGACAAAATTTGAAATATTAGCTCCAATGAAATATGCAACCGAAGAAACCAACCTTCCAGTGATAGGCACATTATTGCTAGGTATGGAATCATCGAACTGGCCATGATACACCAGCTCCAATGGCCTCCAACCATCCTGGAACATAAAACCAATTCAGCACCATGTTTACGAAGTCAAACAATTCACTAGTAGTCTTTTGTATTAACATGGTTTCATGTAATCCAACACAATTCACTTGAATCAGCTATCACTGGTATACTGGTAGGGGCAGGATGGATAATAAAGATCATAACTAAGCCCTTCAACCTCACAGAGGCAGTATATCATGCTTGGAGGATGCAAGTATAGAAATTATTGAAGGTCATGACAATGAAGAACCTTTTTAAACAGAAAAAATTCTGGTGTGCAAACTGCTCCAAAATGTAGAGCAACTTCTTGCGACTGCAATTAAGCAATTTCAACTAGGTTATAGATTTTCACAAATTTCAGAATAAAAGGAGTTTTATGACAGAAAGTGATCATGCTTATATGCTCAATATCAGAATGCTTAAGAGATATTTCAACTAGGTCATAGATTTTCAACAAATTTCCAAAGAAAATGAGTTTTATAACAAAAGGTGGTCACGCTTACATGTTCAATGTAACATTATTTACTATAATGCTTAAAAGATAATAGAATATCAGAAAAAAAGGCTCTTCCAAACATACCAACTCCAAGATTTGTCATACTCTAAGATTAAAATATAAAATCAGATTAGAATTAGAATATTTTCTTGTGCACACCAGTACATGTGTATTTGTCTGGGGAAGAGAGGGAAAGAGAGATAAAGAAAACCATTTGCATAAACATTTTGAGAGTTTCAAAATAATAAGATCCTCTCTCTACCTTAACCATATATGCAATTGAAATCATTATGTTCTATAATCCAACAAGGCATGGGAATTGGTACTCCTAGAGCATGTTTGGTATATCAAGAAATGAAAATAGAATAAGATTAAAATTCTATGTTCCTATTTGGTACCTTAATTTATTTTAAAAAATTTAAAAATGAGATTCTAAAAACTTAAAATACCTCACAATTCTTCCTATTATATAGATATACCAAATAAAAATATTTGAATCCTAAACACTTATTTTAAAATAGGATTCCATTTTCTATTTCTTAATGTAACCAAATATGCCATTAAGGTACCCATATTCTACCAAACATTTCATTCATCTCACTGTTGAATTTCTAGATAAAATAAGCAATCCAAGAAAATAGTCATACAAAATCCATAATGGGATCAAACTCTATAAATATTCTGAAAGCCAAGAACCATTTCTGCAGATCAGCATAAAAGCTATCGTAAGGGGGAAAAAAAAAGCCATATCTACCTTAGGCTACAGGAAATTATCCATCAATTATCCAAAACAAACAACTTTTCCATCACACCCACAGTCTCATCCTATTTAAATCTCAGACTAAACATAAGATAAGAGTTGATGCATCACCTATGGAACAATACCTTTCACATATCATCAACAAAATAACTTGAAAAAACTATTGACAAGCCAGGTTAATCCTATCTGCTGTTGTTCATTAACAAATTTTGAAGTACGTACACTCTAGATAACAATAAAAATAAGCTCAATTTCCAGATCAAAAAATTATACAACATATAGTAATAAAAACTGAGTAGGAGCTTGACTGAGACAATTTGGGCGTCTGCTCTCATCTCTTTCTCCAAATTGACATTTCAAAGAAGCCTTCCAGTATCAAGATGGAAAAAAAAAAAAAAGAACATAGTAAAAACCATTGACATGGTATGACAAAAGCCACAGTTATTCCTCAAATATCTGGAATACCATCACAAATAAGCAACACATCACAAAACATTCTTCCACTTCAACTGAAGTACTTATAAACATATTACTCAAGCTAGATCAACTTCCTTACTACATTATTGATCACTATAAGAGAGATTATGCATGGAAATAGTTAACAAGAAAACAATCAAGAATCCACATAAAATTACATATTTCTAATACCAAAGTTGCCTCACCTTTGCCAAATACCTAAGCCAGTCTGATGAAAGTGAATTTTCTAAAAGTCAAACCTTGAGTTGAATTTTTTCAGCCAACTATTTTACTGCCACCAACCTCTAAATGCTAAAATTCAGCCTCATTTCCATAGGTGATAAACATGAATTACTCTCAGACGTTAAACCAAGAAATGTAACAGCAAAATTCAACAAATGCAATGGATCAAATAAGCTGTCAGCCTTGAAATACAACGCAGGTCTTTTCAAGTTTATGACCTAACAGAATAAATTTTAATGTAAAGCACTGGAAGCAAGCCCACATCAGAACCAACCTTCCTAGCTGCCTGACAAACTGCTACTGGGGTTAAGTCTTCCACCCAAAACATGAATTTCTGAATGTAGCTGCTAAGTTCCTATAATGGCCATTAAAAGAATTCTGAACTTCATTGGATTGATTCCAAATCAAAAGTAACCATAGTGTGAACTACTATTACAAGCTTAGAACAATAGTACATAACCTAATTTGACTTTTAAACTTCTTTTGAACTTTGTCATTACATATGATGTAAACTGAACTTGTGGTAAATTTTCAACACTGTTGAAACAAACACGAATTAGACAACTCAGAAAAATAGAACTTGTTTGCTAGTCATGCAGCGCACAAGTATGGAATTAATCACATTAAAAAGGTCTGTTACATTATTGAATAGCTAATCATCAGTTTCCTACTCACATTCAGAAAAGTTTCAACTAATTATGAGTTTCATTGCTTCTTTCATTCCCTCAGCAATACAACAAGAGATTGCTTATATCGTACGATAATATCAAATAATTCCACAGAGAAAACCCAACCAGCAATGAGACTACACATTTGATACAGTCTTCTCTATTTTGATTTTAACTGTTGGGAAACGATGTAATAATATTAAAAAGAGAAGATGGGGCCAAATAAATTTTAAGAGTAAAGATCAGGTTCTTTAGCATACCTCGTCATATAGACATGGAAATGGGTACTTAAATATTTTAGCCTCTTCTGCCATGAACTCCGGTCCATCCTGCAAAGAGCAGTTCCATTTTGAACAAATCATAAAATGGCCTCAAACCTTCAACACAGCTCTAATCTCAAACAAGGCTGTGATTAAAACCTGTGGGTGAGTGGCCACAGAATTTGAAGATATGGCAACAACTGCAAGTCCTTTCTGCAGCACAACACAATAAAATTTACATTTGTTAATCAATGTCTCAACAGGTGAATGGAACAAACAGTTGGGAAGGAAATGGCTCTAGCTACCTTCATATTAAAATTTGCTAGTTTCACTATATCCTTCTTCAAATGCTTAACAAATGGACAGTGATTGCAGATAAACGTCACCTGCACCACCACATCCTTATGATGAATCAGAAATCTCAAAATTTCTTATGTTTTCACCTCTGTGAAAAAGATAACCTAAAATTTCATGTTTTGCAATCTATTCTATGAGACAGACAGCTACGTCATACAACTGTTCCTTGAAGGGGTTTGAAAATATCAAAAGAGTAACAAATTTGCTTTCATGTTTGTTAATTTTCCGTATCTAACTAATGAATGATTCAAAAGTACTACCAATCAAAGAATGTTATAAAACACACATAAGGCTACAGAAAGTACAAGAAAAGAATGAGAGGACTCTAGCCTAAACTATCAATCCAAAAAAAAATGATCAGAAAAAAACAGTAATGATAATAATAATAAAGAATCAAATATCAAGAAGCCAAAGAAAAGGGGGAACTCCAAATCATATATTTTTCTTTTGCTCTACTTACTCATCATCATCCATTCAACCACTTCCATACAACAACTTATTCTAATATCTATCAAAATAAAACATAGCAAAACAAAGTATGGAATAGTAATTATTAATTTTTTGTAATAAAAAATAACTGACCAGTAAAGCAGGATATGGCTCAAAATCTTCTAGTTTCCACATTTTCCCTGTTAGAGGCTCTGATAGCTATAAATTCAACAACACTACAACAAAATTAAACCACCATAAATCACAAAAACATCACTGACTGGAAATTGTTTAGTACATACCTCAAAATTGGGAGGTCTGAAGCCTAAAGAAACACCTTGGGATTCGGTCCCAGCGGCTCGAACTAAGAGCTGCTTCTTCCTGTACCCGTGCTGCAGAGAGAAACTCGTATTCTTCGAGGACAGAAATGTTGTACTGGTCTTTGCCAACGTGAGCTAGAGGGGCAGTAAACGCCAGCCGACTGCAACTGTGGACGCTAGCCTGAGAACTACAGTGGCAACCATCCGTTGGTCGGTTGAATTTCGTTTCTGCGAGCAAGGATGAGAGATGATAAGCTCGAGTAACGGCAAGGGCAGAAGAGTCTTTTCGGGCCCCAAAAAACCATACGGAGGTGGGTGGACCACGAATGGGGAATTCGTATATCATAAATCTAATTTTATATCAAATATTAATATACAGTTAATAAATATTATATAAATATTTTAATATTTATATACGTAATTAAAATTAAATATATATGTAGATTTATACACAAACAACGTATTTATAGACAAGAATCCATTATGTAATTTATATAATTGGGTCTATGTTGTGGGCTTCAATGTCTCTTTTTCTCTTTGGGTTTTGTTTTGTATTTAAGAAGAAATCCCATAAGGGATGTTTATTCATCAAAAAATAAAATAAAATGGAAATAAAAGTTTATTTTTTTCTTTTATTTGATATATTAATTTATTTTAAAATTTTAAATATAGATCCTAAAAAGATTAAAATATTTTATTATTTTTAAAACTTTATTATCTAAATTGATTTATTTATTTATAAAATATATAAAATTATTATGCAATAAATAATTATAAAAATTTTATTAATATTTAAATTTTATTTTTTACATGTTGAAATATAGTATATGAAAATATTAAAATTTTAAAATGTCAGTTTAAAAATATAATTCTGTTTCTTATTTTTTAGTATGATCAAAATAGTGTGAAGATGAACATGGGAAGCCATTTTCAATTTATGACCTTTTCTTTTTATTTAGGAGCAAGCATCTTTTCGTTATGAATTTTGCAATTAATTAAAGATGAGAATGGAGCTCATCTTTTCGTTTTGAGCTTAGGTCTAAAATTTTAGGATTCCATTTGAAAATTCAATAAACAAGAATTATATTTTAATAATTCTCTTATTAAGAAAGCTTATATTTAAAAGAATTCAATTTTATATTTAAAAAAGAAATGATTCGATGAAAAAGTCAAATTAAATAAAAAATTCATAAGATTTTGAAAGAATTCATTTCAATTAAAAATTGAGATAAAATTTCTCTATTAATTTTATAAAATAATATTATATTCATTTTAAATAAATACAAATATTTAAAGAAATAAAATAATTTTAATTCGATATAGATTTATTCTAAATAATAGAATTCAATTAAATTTTATTAATTTAAAATTTAATATAAATAATAAAATTTTATCACTAAAGTGATAAAAATTTATAAAATTCTTTTTTTGTTGACATAATTTATTTCAAACGTAATTTATATATTTCAATCAGAAGCTTTTTAGTTTTTATTTTTATTACATTTTTTTTCCCTAACGCACTAAGCCAACGAAACATGAACTCGCACAATAGAGGGAACGAAATTGGGAAAGATGAAGGGCTTTGTACAGGAATCCCAATTTAGAAAGAATAAAAAACAAAAATACATTTAGCGAATTCTTTTTTCAGAAAAAACAGAAACGCGTTGTCAATTTTCTCAATATACTCTCCGGTTGTGCAAGTAAATATAGAGAGGTCAATGGCTTTACCAGCAGCAGCTGCATTATCGTTTTCTTCTTAAACTCTATCCAACACGCTTTGTAGCATTTTGCTTTATCAGCAACAGGTGCCGCCATAGAGGGAGGCTTTGTAGACGGTACCGGGGCTAACATCGGCAGAGAAGGCATTAGTGGCTTGGATGAGATTGGAGTAAACGAAATGTTGTCAGTAATAGGTTGGTTTTTGGTGCTGAGTTTTTTGTTTTTCTTACGTCTGGTGTGATCCCAATTGTAGGCAACGCAGGTGGCTATGGCGGACTCTGCATTATAGGAGAGATAACCCATGATTTATCATATGGAAATAGAAGGTGCGAAATTTAAGAGTTGAGGCGAGGTGGCGTTAGGAATAAAAGGAGGAGGTGATGGAGCGCGACAAAAGCCATTAGCAGAAATTGGGAAGGGAGAAGAAAGTCTAAAGCAGTGTAGTGCAATACTGATTTACAACTTTGGAGGCGGGAAAGAAACGAGAGACATCATATGTGAAAATATTCAAAGCCTGAAAATTTTGAATAGCAGAGGCAGAGACAATGTGGGTGTGGGTGCGGGTGTGTCGTTCTTTTCTGAATAATTTAATTTGAAATGTGGTTTAAAATATTAATAAGGTAATATTAATTTGCTAATTTAGAGCTAATTAATAGTTTCATGTTTTCTTTACAGTTAAAAGCGTGCAATTGAGAAGAATTTCTCGAGGTTGGACTAAAGATTTAAATAAATATTAAAATATTTATTTACAAGTGTTTTATTTTTTACTTATGTGTGCTTTATATTAGATTTATAACAGATTTATATTAATTTTATACATATTCTTAAATTGTGCTAAATTTGTTGCAGTTGAGATTTGATATTAGAAAATTCATGATATAATTTGTGTTAGATTTATATAAGATTTATAACAGATTTATACTCATTTTATACATTAAGTCATATACAATTTTTTATGTTAGTTGAGGTTTATCTCAAGTTTATCAAACATAAAGTTTGTTTTGTTCAAATTAAACTTATTTTAGTAAAACAAGCATTCATTTATAATTGGTTGACAATAGGTTTATAATTAGTTTACTAACATGTTTATAATTGGTTGATAATTTTTAACTCAAAGCAGACATTCATTTATAGGTGATTAACAATAGGTTTATAACTGATTTATAAAACCATCGACTAAAATAAAAAAAGAATGAGTAATTAAAATATAAATATCATCTTCAACTTTTAATAATATGATTTTTTCTCTTTTTATGATTAATTTTTAGCTCAAAACAAGCAAATATTTACAAGTCCCTTACAACAGGTATATAAGGACATTTACAAAATCACCAAGAAAAAAAAACTAATTATTCAATAAACTAACTCCAAACCCAATTAAAAAGGGAATTACAAAAATAAATTAAAAAAATAAGGTAAAGTGCAATAATAATAAGGAAAGACAATGAACCTAAACCAAAATTTTAAATTTGCAGGGTGTGATAAAAACATAAAAAGACAAATTTACCTAAATAAACTAAAGGGAAAAGGCCCAATTTGACCCCTAATATTTTATCATAGGTACAAATCGGTCCTTAATGTATTTTTTTGTCCATATATGCATAAAAATTTGTCAAATCAAGTTTTTAACCCCTTCCTTAAATGGAGCACTACAGCTTGGATTATTCTTTTGTTACCATCAATTGTATTATTACTAACCAAAGTCACACGAACCTATCATCTAGAGAGAGAGAATGACAAAATAAAAACAAAAAAGAAGAGAAATAGAAGGAACAAGAAGAGTTGCTTCTTTAATCATTATATCCTCAAACCCTAATTCCATCCAACCCCAATTCATATAAACCTAATCACTTTCCAGGTCGATTCACACCCAAATTCAACAATTCTTACCTTCAGCTACCCCTGTTACTAATGTCGTTGTGCCACCAGCATTGACAACCTTCACCAAGATGACTACCTTGTGTTATACCAAAACTTCATTTTTCACATACAATCTCATGCTCCTCTTATGCCTTCCATTTTTTTTCTATCAAATCTCAAATTTCTGTCGTTTTGCCAGTCGAGGCTTTAAAACTGAGGTGGTTTTTTTCCTAAAGTTTGTATTTTTGTTCGTTTCCATTTATTTGCTCAGAGAATGAGTGAAATTTTATAGCAAAATCATTGAAGTTTGTACTTTTAATTTTGGTTGCAAACAAATTGAGGGAATTTCTAAGTTTGGTTGATGAGGTTTTATTTTCTTTTTTTTTTTTCCTTTTTTGTTTAGTTATTGAGAAAACTTGAGAAAAAATTTCAAGTTTGATTGCTAAAATTTTATTTTTCATATTTGATTGCTAAGCAATTGAGGGAAATTTCCAAAGTTTATTTATAAATTTCATTTTTTTTTCCTCTGGTTCGGCCAAAAGAAAAAAAAGAAGAAGGAAGTTTTCAAGTTTAATTGTTGAAATTTTATTCCTTTGCTTTTGGTTGCTAAGAAAATGAGCAAATTTTATGTTTTGATCGCTGAAGTTTTGTTTTTTTCAGTTTGCTTGCTACGAAAATGATGAAATTTTTTAATTTTCCATGTTACTGAATTCAGACAATGAAGTTGTGAGCTTACATTATGAACAACAAACTTCAACACTCAAGTAATAAAATGAAAATCATTGACAATAAGCAGTTGCATTGGTTTTTGAGACTGA
This sequence comes from Omphalea diandra, assembly GCA_949677035.1. NCBI lineage: Eukaryota > Viridiplantae > Streptophyta > Magnoliopsida > Malpighiales > Euphorbiaceae > Omphalea > Omphalea diandra. Next base: position 10,479 of record CATIWR010472406.1, on the reverse strand, counting down.
TTGTGTTGATATGTTAAAAAACAAGTTGTTGGTCATGCATATCATTCCACTTGAAGCCACAAATATGGTTATTTCTTTGTCTTTGATTATGGGCTTGCAAATTTGTTTGGCATGAATGTGAAAGAGATACTCTAATAAGAGGTGTTCAAACGACTATGAGAATATATAAATTTCAATAATTTGGAGGCAGATAACTTAATAGTGAATATTTTACTTGATGTTCAATGTTAGTTCTTATCTTATATAATGATGTGTGTATTAAGAAATATTTGTAATCATTCTGTATAAGAAAAAAGATGAAAACAAATTTGAGAGGGAATAGATTAGTTATTGTTATAAAAAAATTATCTTGTAAAATTAAAAGGTTCTACTTAAATTGCTATTATCTTGTAAAATTAAAAGATTGTACTTAAATTGCTAAGTCAGCTGTTTTTAACCAAAGTTATATTCGTTATTTGACTCCATTTGAGCAGGAGCTTAAAAACTTGATTTAACAAGATTTTATGCATATATGAAAAAAAAAAAAAATACATAGAGGGTCAATCTGTATTTACGATAAAATATTAGGAGCTAAATTGAGCCTTTTCCGTAAATTAAATAAAATAATAGTGCTCATTTTATTATTATGCAAAGAGCGGAAAAATAGGGTTTTTTTTTTTTTTTTGACAAAAGAGCGGTAAAATAGTTGAAAAGTAGTTTAAATGTTTATTTATTTAATTATCTATTTATTTTTGAGATTCCTTTCATGAAATACAAAGCAATGATCAGCCACCCTTGTAGTTTGATGGGCTTGGCATTCTTGTCAAGTTCACAAAGTCAAAGGCTCGAGCCTGGTATGGAGGACAAGAAATACAAAGCAATTGATAGCAGTACACGGCTGGAAATGGACCGGGTGGTTCCCTCTTCTACGCTACAGGGTACATACTACTAACGGTAGTCTCCTCCACACCGCAACAACATTGAACAAAGAGATACAAATGGAATGAAAAAAAAAAAAAAAAAAAAAGAAGGAACAGTAAAAAGGAATTTTGATTTATTATATTGTCATTCAAAAACAATGTGGCTACAAAAGTCATTTTGAAAAAAATATAAAGATCAATCGTGCTAAAAGCCCAAATAATTTTAAAAATCTCAGACACGGTCTGTTATAGTTATGGTTTTTGGTTTTTATATTTTTTTTTCTTAAAAAAATAAACAAAATGCATTTGTACTTCTTTGTTCCAAACATTTTTTTTAAAAAAAATTTGGTGGGGAAAACCTAATTAGGACAAAGGCATTCATTTGCTTAAATGGGATAAGCTGTGTTTGTCAAAAAGACATGGTGGATTGGGTTTTAGGAAATTTAAGAATTTTAATATTGTGCTTTTAATTAAGCAAGGATGGAGGCTTATAAGTAATACGAACTCGTTGTATGCAAGGGTGCTTAAAAACATTGCTACTTTCTCTAGTAATTGCAGCTATGTGTGGTGCAGCAGATTGGAAAGGAGAGAATTGCTTTGCGAAGGGTTATGTTGGCAGGTAGGAAACAGGAGGAAGGTAGCTGATATGAGATGCTGGAACAGTGCATTTATTTCGCCAATTTTCCTCCCATTTGAGAAAGAAGAAATTCTTAAAATTCCAATTAGATTTTGGCGGCCTGAGGACGTCTTATTTTAGCCTTATGCTAAGGTCAGGCTATTTTGTGCCTATGCAAATGACAAATTGCAGTGACAATGCTCCATCAACTTCAGCTATCATCGAACCAATTTGGAAATTCATGTGGTCACTCTCTATGCTGCAAAGAATGAAGCATTTTGCTTGGCGACTCTTGTCCAATATTCTTCCATATTATGATAGACTGTCAAGACGAACAGTGAATGCTCATGATGTCTACTATTTTTGTGGGGCGCAAGGCGAGAATCGTACTCATATTTTTCAGAGTTGTTTTTGAACTAGAGCGGTCTAGTTATTTTTACCTTTAGGTCTAGGGAGCGCTGCGATGAAGGAGGTATGCTTCTTGGTTGGGTAAATAAATTTTCCAAGTTGTAGCAAGGATCAAATGGAAATCATGGTTGCTATCATGAGGAGCATATGGAAAGAACGTAATCAGCGAAACATAATAATAAATTCCTATAACCTGCGGAGGTGGTGTCTCGTGGTATCAGTGCTCTAAACTCATTTAGGGAGGCAAAAAGTTTAGTTCAGCAGGAAAGGGAAAGTGGCAGGGTAGGGCTGATACTCAGACCTGGAGCCCTCTCTAGCTGATAGTTTCAAGTTGAATTGTGATGTTTCCTTTCGCAGCAATTGTACAGCAGTTGGGTGTGTTATTCATGATGGGGGCAGGGCAAGTGATGTTATCTGCAGGAAAGAATGTGGAGGCTTGTTCTATTGTTGAATTGGCAGAAGGTATGGCTGTGTTGCTTGGGTTGCAGTGTGTGAGGGATAGTGGATTTAGCTCCTTGCTCCTTGAATCGGAGAGCTTGTCGTTGATTAACAAACTTAATGGCTCGTTTTGATGGAGTGGATCATGTTCACCTTGTATTGGAAGATATTCGGCATTTAGCATTGTCCTTTATGTTAGCAGAAAGACTAATCTTGTTGCTCATAATCTTGGCAATTGGGCTTCTTCTTTAGATGATTATATAGTCCTTATGGAGGAAGTTTTAAACTCTATTGTTAGTTTTGTGTCCTGGGATATCTCCCTCCGAATATAAACCTCTTTTATAAATAAATAAATAAAACCATTTCATCAACATAATTTTTTTTTTTAAAAAAAAACCACAATTTGTGGTTTTCGTTTTTCTGTCAGTGTCGGCCTTAGTATAAGTCACTGCAGTTATCATTTAGGCTAAATAAATCGTCTTAAAATTTTTTTAATATTGAAAAAACTTTAGGATTGAGAAAAGTCCAACGGGATCCTTTTTTTCCCCTTTACCCATTAAAAAGAAAAACTTTTGAGCTCCCAATTCCAAAGAATCTTTTTTTTTTTTTTTTGACTCTTTGGAGCTTTTAATTTATGAATTCTGATGGAAAATTAACTTGAAAATGCTAGATTCCAGTATTTCAATGATGTTACATTTCTAAAAAAGCAATTTTTTAAATTCATGAATCATATTCATATTTTTCTATCTCCATGTAGTGAGAAAGTTACATTCTTATAGTCATCAAAATTTATAAAAAATATATGTCGATAAATATATTCTTAATTATTTTAAAATATGGATATATAATTTTTCTACATACTTTTATTTCCTAAACTAAAATTTATATATTTCATTTAATCGAACCTAATTAAAATATAAATCAAATTTAAAATATTCAATTAACTGTTATAAAATAAAATAAAAATCATATTATAAAAATTTATTAGCCACACAATATTTTGTTTTCTATAAAAATATTTGATAATTGATATATAATGTTTAATTTCAATAATTGTTATTTCTTTTTTATCAATATTTTATATTTTTATCTTACGTTTTACTTAATATTGGTCAATGAATATATAATTATGGCTTTTCTATTATTATATAGAAAGAATCAATTTGTAATAATAACTATTTCATATTTAGACACTTTAGAGATTTATTATACGATTATATAAATTAATTAAATTAAAATATAATTGTATTAAGGGTGTAATAGTAATATAAGTTAACTTTCTTAAACTTTTATGAACTATTTTTTAAAATTAACCTAGTAAGTGAAGCAGTCAGCTGATTAATTTTATTTTATAGGTCCAATGATCCGATCGATTCGATTTAATTAATCTAATAATAAATAAGATTCAAAAAATATTAGGAAAATAGCTTTAGAAATAAAAATATAGAATTATATTTATAACAATTAAAAAATAATATTAAAAATCGATTCTAATAGAATTGAACTAATCATTGATCTGATTTTCCATTTTGTGATCTAGATGGGAAATTCAGTCTTATTTTCAAAATATTAATTTTACACTTGTATTCCAAACACAGTAATTTTATATTCCAAGAAAAATTTTATATTCAATTAAATACAATAATTTTATATTTTTAAAATCACTTATTTGAAATTTTATTTTTTAAAAAATAATTCTCAATAAAAATATTAAATGTCGAGAATCAATTCCTTTAACTATTAAAGAAAAAATATTTCACTCTGGAAAAAAGTCCAAAGAGGGTCAAAAATATTTTAGCCCCTTTTGGATCCTTTTTCTTGTTTAGGACTATATTTTTAACTAGGTTAGTTCTACTTCCTTAAATATTCCGAAAATCATGATTTACTACCTTTCATCTCCAACTATTAATGGATATATTCTTTTGAATTTTTTTCCCATGATTTAAAATATTTTATTTAAAAATTATTCATTTTTTCTTTCTCTCTCTTTCATGTATAATCTAGTTTTATTATTCACGTGTTGCACTGGTGCATAAATATATAAAGCAAATAAACTATATTTTTTTATTATTTATTAAATTGAATTCATTATCAATTATAAAATATAATATGATCATATACTATATAAAATAATATATTAATTAATATACAATATTATAATAATATAATAAATAAAATCTTTTAATTATTGAAAAGTTTAGAAATTAACTAAATACAATAGAGGTTCCTACAAATAACAAATGAAAATTTTATATTAATATTACTAACTCATAAATAATTATTTTCTTATTTAGATATGACCTTTTATAAAACTTGTTTTCACTATTTTTCTGTTTTCGTCTTTTATATCTTTGTTTTGGTTCTTCCTCATCATTAACATAAAAAGAAATTGCAAATAAGAAAATGAATAATTAATTATGCGTGAACATGAGATATGGTATAAATGCTGATAACATGTTTATGGATGCTAAACAAGAAATATAATATGCTAGTAAATAAATTGATTTGTTAGCTGTGCAATATAATTACAATAATAAAATTTAAATAATTTTAATGTTCATTTTATTAAATAATTAATTAATCAGTTAAATGATGACAAATTAATATATAATAACAATTAAAATTTAATTATTATTTATAAAATTTATTATCAAGTAAATAAAATAAATTTCTCAAAATTTATAATTATGCAGGAGTTAATTATAATAAAATATTATTTATTGATTTATATTTTTAATGTGGTATCATTTTAAGAGAAAACTTATTAAATTTGAACAAAAAAATTCATGATAATCAATCAAACAAATAAATTAAGCATTTCATAAACAAAATTAACAGATAATTATAAAGTATATATGCATATGTAAGGCACTTTTAATAAAATATTAAATATTAATTTATATCTTCAATATTGTGTGATACAGTTTTAAGAGAACATTTATTTAATTTGAATAAAATAATTCCTTACAATCTATTGTACTTTGCTTTCCTTTATATATTTATAATTTTAAACAATCATTAGAATTAATTTAAATATTGACTTTTTTTAGAATTTTACTTTTTAATTTTTCTAATTTTCTATTTAGAAATTATTTAGAATTTTTTAATTTTCTATTCAGATTTTTTATATAGTCTCGACTTCATGGTTAAAATTTTTTACTTTTAAAGTTTTTTAATTTTTTTTAGAGTATTTATTTTTCTATATAGCAATTGAGTTTCTTAATTTCTTATTCATAAATTTTTAATATGGCATTTTTCTATATAATATAAGATACTGACGTGAGACTATATTATAAAAAATTATTTGATAAATAACAAGCAGTATTTTAAAACTAATTTTTAGATTGGAATTAATAATATATATTGATTATCCAATACTCAATCAACTAATTATATGAAAACTTAAGAAAATGCACTTATATTTGATTTTCTAATGGTAAAACCTGCTCAAAAGGGAAAAAGTAAAAATAATAATATTAGAGCAAAAGAAAACAAAGAAAATGACAATAGCATATATATATATATATATATATATATAATTTATGTTATTTTCTTTAATTTTTTCTTCAATAAATTCTCCATTCCTTTAGATATGTTGATTTTTTCAAATCCATTGGATATAAAATTTTGTTACCACCAAAGAGTTTTTAATTTTCATCTTCACGTCTACAACATTGATAGATTTTGAATTTTTTTTATTTGTTTTACTTTAATATCTACAACAGATTCACGTTTAAAAATTATCAAATTCAATTCGAAGAAGGATGATATATATCAAACAATATTTAAAAATTGTCATCAAACAAAACACATATATCTCTGATTGACTTAGTTTAAAGATCTATCAATTTGATTTGACATCTTCAAGCAAAATTTTTATTATCTATTTATTTTGAATATAAAATTTTATTTTTTAAATTTTATATAATAAAATTTTATATTTCTGTATTATTTCATATTTTTAATTAATAAAATCGTTCTATTTTTTTCTTAAAATAGAAAGTATAAAAATAGAGATGTACTTAAACCTAATAGAGATGTACTTAAACCTAAATATAATTAATAAATATTTTTTTTAATTTTGAGATTGAAGTATTCTTCCAGTTGGATTCCATTCAAATATAATCAAGATTCTGTATAATTTTTTTTTATTACATTGATGTGTATAACCTTTTAATTTGTAACATTTGACTTTTCATACTGTTGTTATCAGAAAATAAAATCATAAATACATATATGTCATCTCAAATATCATGTGAATTAGCAAATCTCTTTTTTCTTTTTTATTCAATTTTAAATTCACTTATTTTTGCTTTTTTTATTTTTAAATTGAAGTGTTTCTTATTTTTATAAGATGCAACTTATGGAGATAACTATAGAGAGAATCTTGTACTGACTAAATTTTAAGTCATTAAAAGAATATATTATGTTAGATAGTATTTAATTTTTTTTGGTCAGAGCTATGTAAAAAAATAATAACCAAAGCATCAAATAAAAAAAGTAGAGTTAATTTTTTAAAATTCTGACATTTATCATATTTAATTAAGTTATTTCTCATTTTTTAAAATTACACTAAATAATCACTCTTAATTATCCGATTTCTTTTCATTAATTTTTCTATTAAATTGAATGTTAATAATTCCTTTACTTTTATCCTAAATTTTGTTTCATACCACACTTTTATCTGTTTTCAGTTTTCGACCTCAGATTTTTTGCATTGCAAACTTCAACAATTAGCTTTCTAGTGCAAGTTTCAGCCATATTTTAAGTTTTTTTTTTTTTTTTGGACTTCAAAAGGAAGGATTATTTGTACGTATGAATTGGAGAGGACGAGAGTAAAATGCAGAAAAAAGGAGATGGAGAAGGATGAAAATTGTATTGAGTTTATATAAAATGGAAATGAGAGGCTCAATTGGGATTTAAAAATCATGAGATTTGAAAAAGAAAATTAACAAAATAGCTAGTGATTATGATGAAGCCCAATTAAGGTTATTTTTGGCATTATGAAAAATATTTACTTTGTTTTTCCACTCGTATGTGATTTACTTTTTTAATGATATAAGTGTGACGAAACAAATGAGAGAAATGATTTAATATAATTTAAAAAATAAAAAATAATTTAATTAAATATGACAAAATTTCAGAGCATTTAGTCCAAAAAAAAGTATAATCAAATATAATAATTAATATTTTCAATTTAACATAGACATTTTGCTGAAACTCATTTGCATATATTCAGATTTATATAAAATACTTTTCTTGTGTCCCGCCACTTGTGGTCTCTCTCTGTGTACACATACGGAGAGAGAGAGAGAGAGATTTTTTGTTATCATTTTTATCAAAATTTTGTTTTTCAAGTGTTATTGATTTGACTAAACATACGGGTCTTAAATTTTTCAAATTATGGTTCTTATTGGGAGGAAATGAGTAATGTTAGAGGTAAGGGTGAGTATAAAATTTGAAGATTTTTTAATTTAATTTAGTAATTTAAAATTAAAAATCTCTAATGTAAATAGTAAAATATATAAATCGAATTATATTAATTTTTTAATTAGAACAGTATTGAAGAATTTATATTACATGAATAAAAATTAAAATTGAATAGCATTATAACTGTTTTGAATCAAAACAAACCTGATCATACTATAAATTTACATGTGTTGTGTGTGTGTCTATATATATATATAATTAGTTTTATTAGTTAATCCACTCAATTAATATATGTTACTACTCTTATAATTAATAATTAGACTATTTTATTAATTACTAATAGTAAGTTAATAGTAAATATTAAAAATAATTTCAATTCAATATTTAATATGTAAATTATTAGTTATTAGTTATTTATTTTAGTCATTGAATGGTTATAAGTGAGAAATGTAAAATTTATTTTGTTTTTATTCATAAAGATTAAAATATAAAAATTAATTTTTTAATCAATTGAAATAACTAAATGTTCAAACTGATATCGAACTGAACCTAACTATCTTAAAATAATTGCATAACGAAATTGAATCTTCCTAAATTTATAATAAATCAAATCGAACCAAACTGAAAATTTGAGATGGTATAAATTCTTTATTTTTAAGATATTTGAAATTTCGATATGGTCTTAAGATGATAATTATTTATTTAATCACATATTTTTTTATAAATAATATTTAGTTTAAAATAAGTGATAGTCATTTATTAGCTAACTATTTATTTGAAATAAAAATTTAACAGTTGTCAAACTAATGGTTTGATGTATAAGCTATTAGAATTTGCATATAAGACTTTATAATTAAAAATAATGATAAATAAAAATAATTTTTTAAAAAATTACAAAATATTCAATTAAAAATATAAAGTTGAAAAATAATTTTTCATAGATTATCCATTTTAAAATAAATATTATTTACTTAATCACATATAAATATGATTATTTTTATTTATTAATATTTTTAAATATATTTTAAATTAATAAATATAATTAATTTTGATCTCAAATTCAATTTTAGGTACTGATTATTTTATCAGTTAATTATTTATTTGAGAAAAAAATTTACTATTTATTAAACAAACTGTTTGACACATAAATAATTAAAATTTTTATATAAAACTATCTAATTCAAATTAATTATAAATAAAAATAAAATATTAAAAAAATAGTTTTCATATATTATTTATTTTAAAATATATATTTACATTATTAATATTTTTAAATAATATATTAAATTATAATGTATAAAGCATGAAAATATTAAATTTTAACATTAAATCGCGGATTATCCACCGATAAGTAAAATTAGAAGTCAGATAATTAATCTACAGAAAATACAGTGTGTGGGGGGGCGTTCTTCTCCATAGGATTAGATCTATGAGGGTCCCTCTGTACGAGAGAATCTCACGCGTTCACACTTATTGTAGGGTCAGTTTCCTATATTCTTCGCACGTACAATTTGTCTGATTAAATACAAACACCATCGTACATTTTTGGATGGTTAAATTTTGAAAGACACTTTTCTTAAATACTTTTTTTGTCATTAGAGTAAGATGCTGAGTAAGTTTTTTTTTTTTTTTTTAGTTTTAATTTAGTTGCTGATAAGCCACTAGTAGTCCTCTTTTATTTTTAGTTTAATTATTATTATTATTACTTTTAATGAATTTAAATCTGTTTAATTATTATTATTATTACTTTTAATAAATTTAAATCTGTTTACTTTTAATAAATTTAAATCTGTCCTTTTATTAATAGATTTATTTTTTTTTTCTAGTATTCTTTATCGCATACTCTTTTTTAACTTTTTTATTTTTCTTTGTTAACATTTTAGTTTTTCATGAATTTTTTTTAGATATCTTTTTCCATTATATGAGTTGCTTTATATTTTTTGAATAATAATAATATTTATAGATTTCATAATACTATTGATCTACTTCGTACAATGATCTTGATTTTTCAAAAATTTTATAATAATTTTATTAAGAAATTTCACTCAATACAATGCTACAACGTTAAAATAATTTCAAAGTTGTATGAATGGAGTCCTAAAATAGTGAGTTAAATTATTCAAATCATTATATTAAGTTTAATCATAATTTTGAATTATATGTGCTATATATTTACTAAATTAAATGAATAAATGAAACTATTTAAAAAAAAGATATTCAAACGTCTTGATTAATTTGAAGTGACTATTAAAAATAAACTAGTTAATAATTTACTCTTTGTGCATTTATAATTTAATAAATTATTTGAAATCTATTTCAAAAATTAATTAAATAAAATATTTACATGATTAAGTAAATGATATTTATTTCTAAAATAGATAGTATGTCACACCCCATTAAATTGTCATTAAATGCTCTAAGTCTATCCATTATTGTTAAAAGACTTTAAGTCAATTATCATTTATTTATCATATTTATTTTTCACACAATATCTCTTGTTCACAACATAGTCATTATTTACAATAAAGTATATATGATTAAACCAGTTGGAATACTAATAGACTGCATACTGACCCAACCTCTTTTAGACTGCTAGACTGCAACCTTGAAATATAACTGAACACAGTCTTTAGTCTACTCTTCCTGAAATAAAATTTCATGCAAAAGAGTGAGTTTGCATACTCAGTA
>CATIWR010472394.1:0-24518 GCA_949677035.1 Omphalea diandra | reverse complement strand
CAAAGAAGGAAGAAGCCAAAGATTGAAGAGAGACGAAGCAAATGATAGAAACCAAGACAAGAAAGCCATAACAGCAGATATCTGATATCTGCTACATAATTTTGCAGGGCAATATGAAGTTCCAGCATCAATCAGAACATTTGCAACACTTGCCGTTGAGCTTGCTGCTGCTAAAGATAGTAATGACAAAACCTGTGATGGGAAATGGATCAAGTGGTAATGTATCGTTAACATTAAACTGTGATCAAATAGTTGATATTTAAGGATAGATTAATGTACTGCATACCCAATCTCCAATGATGATGGCTGACAGAATTCTTCTTTGACGAGGTAAACACTTAACCAAGACAGAATATATATCCACTAGCACAAGAGTTACGCTCCATGGAATTACCATGCCCATGACAGTCACTAAATAGCTGCACTCAAAATAACAAATCAAAATCAAGGGCAACCCATCACTACAATCACAGAAAATGGCTTGATAATAATGGACATTCTGATTATGTATTTACATGCAAAAAGAAACAAGAATGCAAAGGAAATTGGTATTTATTTGCATTCTAGCTGATATAAATTGATTACAGTTGTTATAAAATGCAGAGATTTCAGAAATAGTGTCAGAAGGATGATTAATCATCTTCAGAGTATCTTAAGAGAAAATTTGCTATAGGCTTTAAGAGAATTGAATTTACTTGCACCGAAGAACCGAAAAGGCAAATAGCATCAACAATTTTCACATAGGACTTCTACGTGCTTTAGCACCAAAACACTCAAATTAGTAAAATTAATAGCATTTTCCAAAATCATTGAAATCAACTACCCAATGGTTTCAGCATTGATCAAGCCATTCATTATCATCAAACAAAGTAAGCTAATTACAAGAATCTTAAGAACAGAAGGTCCAAAAAGTACAAGTTACACCTAGACCTATTTTAAATGTTTCCCATTGCAGATAAACTAATAATTTGATGTGGCCTGAAAATCCTGCAGCAGATGTGAAGTGCACCTAACGCCCTAGTCCCTAGCCAATAACAAAATTTAACTGCACAACCTTTGCAATATCCATCATCAATGTTGAAACTAACAACCCAAAACCCCAAACTTTAAACCCCACACCTCACCTCCCTTTATGCCTGCTCCCATGGATCTAGATAGCGGTCTAGCATAACGGCAATGGATCTGTAGCGGTTATTACATAACGATAGACTAATATGCAATTTTCACGTGAAAAATTGTAAATTATTGCAAATTAAAAAATATTTTCAAAATTCGATAAAACAAAAATTTACAATTAACTATGTCTGAAAAAAAAAAAACGTACAAAAGGAGACTCACTACATTTGAAAAACTGAAAAAAAAAAAATGCACAGCCTTACAAGTTGTAGCTGACATGAAATTAAAAAAAAAAAATTGACAGGTTCTATAGTTTGAGTTATGCTACAGAACCGTAACATTACTAATATAACGGCCATTATTAATATAACATTATTAACATAACGGCCATTACCATTAATGTAACGGTGGTTATGAGCCTTATATATTACAAAAATGTTATAGCCGTTTTATAAAGGTAAGAGGACCTTGAAATCCCGTTACATAACTGCCGTTACATCCGTTATTTAAAACCATGTCTGCGCTTAAATTCTTGAGAATCTTTTAGCTTACTAACCAAGTATACTCTATCAAAAGAAATTCTATATGGTCAAACATATGGGTGTCGGTTACTCCAAGAAAAATGACAAAATGATGTGGCCTTGTTTACCATCATTCCCTTCAATTCTTTTTTTAGGCCATAACTTCTTCTTTTTTTTTTTTTATAGTAAATTTGGCTCCGACTGTGAATTAATCATAATCTTGGAGACGAATCCAGTTCAATTTAGCCATAACTGATAATTAATCAGTAATTTGAAGGTAAAAAGAATTGAACAAAAGCAAATAACCCCCCTCAAAAAAAAAAGTGTATCCGGAATTGCAAGAAATGCTATAAACTGAGATTAGAAAAGGAAAGCAAACCAAGAACTGAGTATTGAAATAAAGAAAGACTGATAATAGAATTGGTAAAGGGAGAATGAAAACATATGTAGGCAAGGAACATACCAGAAAGCAGTATAACTGTAGAAGTCAATGCCCAAACACATGGAGAGAAGGGAAGCAGTAGAGAAAATGGTTTGGCCTAATCGGAGAGCCAAGCTGGCGCTTGTCCCCATAGAACCAGGAACATCTTCCATCCTCTCTCTGTCTTTGTCTCTTCTTCATGTCCAAAACTTCATCTCTTGTCTGCAACTTTTCTCATCAATATCACCACAAAGAAAAGAAAAGCAAGAAAACCCAATTCTGGGTTTTGATATTCAGGGAGGTTAGCTGGTAAAGAAAGATAAACAGTCCTCTCGTGAAGAAAACCGGTAAGGAAGAGAAAGGAGATGGGAAGGAACGTAATGGTATCGTCGCATGGAGGAGAGTTTGCTTTTCTTTGGTCTTCTTCTTTCTATATGATAAATGAGGTGGAGTTTTTTTGCTATTTTATTCCATGGCGAATGGATTGGACCTTCGACTCCTGGATTGGGTCGGAAACTGTATCACGTATGACTGGGCAGGGTGCCAGCGAGGGGACAGGGATAGCGACACCGCAAAGAATTTCTATTCTCCACCGTACAAAGCAGGAAAATACCAAAGATTGATTACTTTTCACTTCCCACATATTCTTACTAACAATAAAGTAATACAGTATAAAGTGAAAAATAAAATGTTACAAAAATCGCCCATCCGTTAATTTATTTTTTTTTAAAAAAAATATTTCAAACGTAATGCTGCCAAGTGAATTCATATGATAAATTATTTATTGAACAATTCATGTTGTTTACAATAGGAGCATATGTTTGGTTTAAGGTGATCGTTAGTAGTAAGTCATTAATGATAAGTAATTAGTGATTAATAAATAAAAATAATTAATAGTTTAGTTGTTATAATATTATAGATTATAAATGATAAACAAAATTAACTATTTTTATATTTTAATTAATTTAATATAAAATATAAATTGATATGATCAAATAATGATAAATATAAAATTAATATTATCAAAAAATAAAACATAAGCTTTTATATTTCAAATGTTGCGTTCAATTATATTTTTTTAAATACTAAATATTATCTATTAAATTAAAACATTAAATGTTGATATTTATCAAATTTTAATTTTTGATATTTAAATAATCAAACGCTAATAGGTATATATCAAATCAAATAAATACTAAATTTTACAAGTGAAAAAATTGATATTTTAATTTAATGATAAGATAAGAATATTTATCTTAAAATTGAATTTAAATTTAAATTTCATTAATTTAATATTTTATTCTAACACTTAAAAAGATTAAATACTCGTGTCTCTTGAATTTTATCCTATTATATATTTAGCCCGTTATTTTTTAAAATTGTATTAAAATATATTTTTTATTTTAATTCCGTTATATTAAAATATCATTTATTATTTTGTCTATTTTATTACGTGTTAGTCAAATGAAAAAAAATCAAAATTAATTGACTAAATATGTAATTTCACTTACTCTTCTTAACCCAATCCACTGCCGACCCAAGTGCCCGACCCATACCCAAGACCTGAAAGCCCAATCCTAACCATCTGTCCAAATTGGAATTTCTATCATCAACATCACTTGCGTTTTCTTCAGCGCATTTCTCCCTTTCATGAGGTTGGAAAATCTCATTCATCAATAATTGGAATTTCTGAAAAAGCTCAATAACTTTGGCTTTAGCAAAAAATATTTTTGTATAATTTTTAAAAATAAATGAGTAAATAATATTATAGAGTAAAACTCAGGAGTCAAAAGTACTTAACCCTACTTTAAAAACAAAAAAATTTCATGGGTGAAATGAAACGAAATGTTGACATATTAGTAGTATTTTCCTTCTTTCGGTCTCACCCAACACTCTGAACAAGAGATGGGAGGCATCGTTAGCCTACTGTTAATGCTTTTTTTTTTTTTTTTGAATTTTATGGACACATATACATGTGATATAATTATTTAAAATCTAAAATTATATATAATTTATTAATTATTTATAATAATTTTATTAAAATAAAAATTATTTAAAATAGTAAATAATTGTATATTAATAATATTAATTCCTACATCATAATTTCCTTAGTTACAAGGAAGATATTTGAATGGGATAATTGACACATCCACAAAATTAGAGCTGGGAAATATTATATTTTGACCATTCTATGAAATCCAGAGGCTAATCCAAAGTAAGGCCTACCATATTTAATGCATAAAATTGATGGCTTAGGAAGTTGCCTCTTCCCGACAAATCTTTTTAATTATATACATGTCTAAGCTCTGATGTTGAGAGGTATGATTTTAGATGTGCTATATATATATATATATATATAAGAGTTTTCAATGATTATATTTTCATAGATAGCTACAGTTTTTATGATGGAATAATAAATTATTGTAATTTTTAGTGTAAATATTAATTATAAATTAAAATAATAAAAAGTATTAGATTTTTAATTTAAATACCGAAAGTGCAACAACTATGGATTGGTAACTATTGTAATAATTATATCATCAAAACAAATTTTAATGATTTTAATTAATATTTTCAATGTAATTCTTTCCTAAAAAGTAATTCCAAATTAAAATGCTAAAGAGAGGCTAAGTGTATGAATTCATAATATAAACGTAGAAGTTCTTATAGGCTGGCTATTCTCTGCCTCGCTTTTTTCTTAGTAAAATAGTAAATGTTCTATACCATCAAATGTACAATTGAAAAATGTTAATAATTTTAATCAAGAGTGCAATAATACACAATAATTTATGCGATGAAATGTACAAATTGATGAATATTAATAATTATGATCACAGCACAATAATTTGAAAATCTCTTGGTGCTGTGATTGTGTCCCAACCAGTGATAGGGGCGAGAAAATTGATCGGTTTGGTTTCTTCAATTCGATTTTTTATTAAAATTAGTTAATTTGATTTTATATTTTATAAACTGAGTCAAACTGAATCGAACTTATAAAATTTTAATTTGATTCTATTTACATTTATTTGTTTTACTAATAATTTTGATTAATTCGATTATAGAAAACTAAACAGAAAAATAATTTTTTTAAAAATAAAAACCAAACCAAAATTTTTAAAATATTGAACCAAACCAAATCAAATTAGTTCAGTTGATTTTTTCAGTTCCATCCAGTTTTTGCACATCCCTAGCCAGCGACATGTTTGATTTTTTTAAAAAAATTTAAATAGAATTCGAGTGGATGACTTTGATTTTTATATTTAATTATATTAAATTTTATATTTATTTTTTTTTATTTTCTATAATTATATATAAAATTTAAAACTATCAAATACGGTTTTAAGTTGGCACTATTATATTAAGGTGTATTTGATTACTTTTAAATTTTATATATAATAATACAAAGATAAATATAAATATAAATTTTAATATTATTAAATAAAAAATAAAAAGATCTAATTAAATTCTGTTCAAAAATTTCTAAAAAAATATAATATAACCTTAAGATGACGTTAAGTTAACGTCACTCAAGGATGACAGCTACTATTGTCCTGATTGATGCCATGAAACGTTACTAGAGCGGGCTTCAGGAACCGATCAATGCCAAGTTATGAATTTGCCCATCTGAAGCTTGCTTCGACCTCAGAGAGTTCAGCTTTTGTAAATTCTAACTAGAATTTATCATATTTCAACTATCTGCACTCTTTTCTGCACTCTTTTTAGCACTTTTTACACTTTCTTTAAAGCTTCTTGCATGCAAATAACTATAATTTTCAATACAATCGATTAAAGGCTTAAGTACTGGTTGTGTCCTTAGACAGGGCCTAGGCAAGTAATATTGCTCTCAAGCCGGCCGAGCTCAAATTCGAGGTGAATATAAGGTTTGGAGGACTTGGATATGTATTTACATATGGCCAACCTAGCCAACCTCGAACCTTGCTTACTAAGTCTGAATAGGCCCGACTATTGATATGGTCTCAGCTAAAAGATTGGAACCTGGATGTACGTTAATGATTGAGAAAATACATCTATTACTGTGCTAAAACTAGTAATTACATACCTCGAAATATGGTCAAGGTTTTGGAGTCTGCATTGCACCCGCATGCCACCAGGCGTTGTTACAAGTAGGGACATGACAGCAATATACAAGATAACAGTCTTTTAGCTAGCCATTTCAATTGGGTCACAGAAAAGAGTTTAGCAACACGTTGATACACAAATTCATACAAGAACATTAAAAAAACAAAAAAAATCTATGACTCTAGCTGAGCATACCAAATGCCCTGAATCTTGACCTCCTTTGGAGTTTTAGCCCCCAAATCAGTATCTGAAGGCTGAATACTCTCAAACACACCAATCACCTCACCAGTGTCAGGCTTACTTCCTGTAACACTTAGTGTAATTTTTCCTGTTGAAGATGCAGTACTCTTGATGTTCTCCTTAGCTAGCTCTTCCTCATCTCCCCTGCCTCCAGCAGGCAATGCAACTGCATTATCATAACCTGTTGAGCCACCTCTTCCCTTAGGGTCCAAGAAAGATGAGCCACGGTAGGAAGGTACAAGAAAGTCCCCACCAAAACTTTCTGGCTTGCCTGTTGCTACCAACTGCTTGATGGTGAAGAGGAAAGGCACACGCTCGCCGCCCGGCAACTGCACGGTCACAGCAGCATAGTCAATCCCATCTTTTTCTTCAAACTTTATTGATCCATCAGGAGAGACTTCGAAAGGTCCCTCAATTTCGTCTAGGGTGTAGGTCAGGCGAGTCATGAGCTTAGTGTTCTGGAATTCAGGTGGTGCATTCTTGTTTATACTTTCTGCTTTGACAGTGAACGAAGTGGGTTCTAGGCAGAATTTTTTGGCATTATATTTGCCTGATTTGAATGCAAATTTGTCTACTCCACCTTCAATGCTTGGACATTGGTTAGCAGTTCCTGTTCCCTTTACTTCCATGTATGTTTTGCTTTGGATTTGATCAAAGGTTAGCCTCTTTGGGACTCCTTCAGCACTTGCCCCCTATAAAACAAGTGATCAACAACATGGTTCAGATGCTAATTACTATTCAATCTAGTTTTGGTTTTATCATATGAACTAATAGTAGCAATTGACATTCTATCATGTAATAATTCAACACACACGCAAGGGACCTCCAAAGACATTGTGTCAAATGTAGGTTAGATAAGTATTTAAATAGAATGGAGGTAACATCGGTTTGAACTCAGAACTTCTACACTAAGTTTTGGTAACTATACGATTGGACAGCCCATGTTGAAGCTCTATATGTACTTTTAACTGATTTGCAACCACATCCTCCTAAAACTAGTATAAGTCTCTAAAAGATAGTAAAATGGAATTAAATGGATAAAGATACAAAAATAAACTCCAATTTTATGGCAACAATGTAACAAATTAAGTGATTAGTAAGTAAGAAAATCATTTCATACCGAGACGACAAGAGCAGAAGTAGCAAGGGCAAATCCAGCAATCTTGGTAGCATCAACACACTTTTGAGCCAAGTCCTTAAGGTCAGACTGCAAGGAGCAAGTGATCCTAGCACTAACAGGCTCCAACCCAAATGCCTTAGAAACATTTTGTGAAGACCTGAGCTGAAGAAGGGAGGACCTAGCAGGAGCACCCACCTTGGTGGGTTGCATAAGTGTAGCTGCTGCTTGCAGTGATGCTGCCATAATTCACTTGTGCCTGTTGTGGAGTGTGTATCCCCTGAAGACAGAAAATGGATGGGTAATAATAGAAGAGGAAGTGTTTTGTGTGGCAAAAGCTTATTTTAGTGGCTTTGGTGTGAGTAAGATAAGGGATAGGATAAGGCTATCTCCTATTGGTTCATTCAAGCTAATGGAAATGGTTATGGTATTTGCCACGTGGCAAGTTTCTCATATGGGATATTGATACTCTCACCAGAGTGGATGATGTTGGACACTTTCGAAATTCTTATCTGCCCTCCACTTCAGCTCTTTGATTGTAGTTGTAGACCAATTGGCAGTTTTTATGATCATCATGAAAATATTTTATTATAAATATTTAAATGTTTCACCATTTTTCATTTTATTATAAAAGTTAATTAAATGATAAAGTTTCAAAAATAAACTCATTCCCAAATATTACTCTCATTGTGAACTCTTAAAAATTACAACTAATAATATATTCTTAACCATTAAAAATATTATTACAAAAACTTAAAATTACATATTGCCTTGCTATGATTAAAAAATAAGTTTAAATCTAAAAAATTTTATAAAAATTAAAAAAAATGATCATAGAATGATTATTTCTAATTTCAAATTTTAAGCTTTAAATTAAGATAAAAAATTAATCTTTTTGTGTGTATGTTTATTTATGTATTGATTATTAATGCGCATATAAATAAATAACTGAAGTTTCATTTTTTTTAACTAGCTTGTTTAAAAAATTTATTGAAGTGTAGTGAATATGTTTGAAATAATTATAAATATCAATCTCTAATAGTAACACTTAATTAATATTAATTACATATTTTTATTATTTTAAATCATAAAAAATTCATGATTTTATCAAAATATAAATTAAAAATGCTAAAAGAAAGAGTTAAAATTCCAAAGTTAAAAAAAAAAAATTTCTTTTTTATTCTCACAAAAAAGCTTTTATATCTGTCCTTTACAATATTATTAAGTACTAAATAAATATTAAAAAAATAATTAAAATTCCATATTGGAACAATGTTCTAACCAATAAAGTTCAAGTCACCAGTCAAATTAATTGTAAAAAAACTCTACTAAAACAACGAATTGGGCGTTCAATTAAGTTGGGCCTTTCATAACGGGGGGAAATTTAAAATGAACAAAAACTATGGTCCCAATTACCCTTAACCGTTTGGATCAGGGAATTGAGAATTGGAAATTTTGAAATTTAGGATTTTAATTCTAATTTTAATGTTATAAAAATTGAAATTTTAGTTTGAATTATGAATATTTGATTAAATAATATTTTTAAAGTCTGAGTATTGTTAAATTTATAAAATTAATATAAAATCAGAATTTTAATTTTTAGTAAGTTAACATACACTAAAAATAAAATTTTATAACAATCTCTCAATTCCATGAACATAAAGACATAAAGAGAGCTAAATTGTGCTTTTGAGATGCTTCATTTTAGAAACGCATTAAGGTTTATTTTGATCTCTTAATTGTTTTAGAATGTTCAATTGGATTCAAATTGTTAAACTAACGTTTGTTTATTGAGGAATCAAAACCAAAAAAGAAAAAAGAGATGGATGAAAGGGAAATAGACAAGAAATTAGAGTTCTAATTTTAGGATTTAAAGATTTATTTGGTTGTAGACTTTGTAGATTTTTATTTAATTAAATTTAGAAGTTTGACAGATAAATATTTTGGAACAAATATAGATTTTTTTTTTTTAAGAAAATGAATGATTTATTTTTTTAATTAATCTTGTTATGTACTCTGTAGCCAAAATAGGCTTACGGAAGGAGAAAGAGCAACTCAAAAGTGCTTGAAAGAGCATCATAGGATGGTCCTCAATGCGTAAAATGAAGAGTAAATTAATCTCATCATTGCTGCAAATTTCTCTTATTCCGTGTTGATGTACCAGTTCATCCATTGAAATCCCAATTTACATAATTTTCTGACCCTTTTTTGTTACAAAGCTAAAATATTTTTAATTCTAAACAACAGAGTTTGATTCATCAATAATCCACCATTCTTTCTTTCAATTTGTGGAAGAGCAGGCATTCAGAATGAGGAGGAGGAGTTCAAAATCATCAAATAAACACTGCCCACTCACCATAAATCATGGATTCAATATAAAAACAAAACCTTTTTTAGTGAAAAATTAGTGGTACAAAAAATAGATGAAGATCTGATTTTTAAAAATAATAATAAAAAGAGTGGGGAAAGGATTTCTCTCAGACAAATGCCTCGATTTGTCGTCACCATTGAAAGAATGGAAAAATTGAATCGGACTCGTCATCTTATTTTTCTTCATCACCGAGAAACCCTTATCACATCACTCTGTTAATCTAAATCTATACAACGAAAACGAAAACCAAAACGAAGGAAAACTTCAAATAAAGCAAATAGCAGAAGCTGAAGAAATAAAGATCAAGACCATGGAAACAAGACAACACGGAGGTCAGAGGGGACGAAGAGGAGCGCTAATTGGATGTTACAGGGTTGCAGCTTATATAAGCGAACGGATGATAGAGCTAGGGTTTCGTTTTTTACACGAAATTACCTATATACCATTCTTTGATAAACCTAACTGCCTCGATGATATTTGTTGGACAGAGCCCATGGGCCTTTACTTACTGAATACAAACCATTTAGGATGAGATTATTTCAATAATTTTAGCTAACCAACAATGCTCGTCTTCATCATCATCATCATCATCATCATCGTCATTATTATTCTTATTTAAAAAAGTAAAAGAGTTGGGATTCTAATATATTGCTACTCTCTGAATTGATGCAGTATAGAGTAACTATCAAATTAAACCAATAACAATCTATTTTATATTTTTTTTTCCAAATAAAACTAAATTAATTCTGCACAAAAATTAAATTAAGTCAAACTAAAGTATTACAATTTGATTTAATTTTGAATATGATTTTGTGGCCTTTTATGTTAAGACAATTTGAAAATATAATTAGTCATAATAAAATCATTTAAAAATTAAATTCAAATCTGAAAATTCATATTTATATCTATTTCATCAAACATATAAATACTTAAATTAATCATCAATACCTAAATATCAAAATTTAAAATGTCAAATAAAATATATCTATATGAGTAAAATATCTTAAAAATTACAAATCAAACTAAAAATTAAAAAATTTTTATTTTTCAAATCAAGTCAAACCATTTGAATAAAAAAAATTAGAATTTGATTTAGGTGTTGTTTATTTTGAAAGAAGTTAATTAAGAAAGTGTAATTTTCTTATAAGTAATATATTTTTTTATTGTAAAGAAGTGTAAAGTCAAAAAAAAAAAAAAAAAGTCCTTTTTGATCATTCAACTTCTACAAATTTATTGAGAAAGAGGTCACTAAATATAATTTTCTTAACAAGTTGAGAGATATTTCTTAAATTATTTTATAATTATTTTTAAAATAAATTTATTTAATAAGATAATATGATATATATTAATAAATTAAGATAAAATAGTATTTTACCTCATATTTTCTTAAAACTTAAAAAATAAGATAATATGGTTATGTTACACTTTTCAGAATATATATAGACACACACACACACGAATTCAATACTGTAAAAAATAAACTTTGAAAAAATAAGTATCACTTCAATGAAAGACACCCAGACAAGATCTCAATTCAATTTGGGGGCAAAAACCAAGCTAAGGCTATTATCCTCAAACTCAAAGCCCAAGCAACCTTAAATGCCTAAAATTGCATTTATGCAACTGCAGACTATTTGGGATGATAATACTAGATTTTTATTTTCTTTTTGGTCCTCTCGATGACCAACGGAAGGAGAGTATCTCTCCCCCTTACCATGCTGAAATTCGAATATGAAATCGCAAGTACTGCTGAAATTAGAAGTTGTTCTACATCTGCACAACGGAATTTTATCAAAAAGATATCGTTTGATATAACTAGAAATTGAAAAGGATTCTCACAAACAAATGCAGGATTCAAACAATGAACCACGGTTAACATTGACAATGACATTACAAATCTTATATATATATTTAGACATACGACAAAATATAATATTTGATCAAGTTTCAGGGTAAAGATAGTTCACTAATCTGACCCACAAGGCTACTATAATGCCTTACAGGAAGTGGAGCACCACAGACCACACTGGGTAAACCATAAGCAAAATAATGCCAACAGTATTTGATATTCCATGGGATTGTGTAAAGGAGTTTCTGAATCCACCAGATGCCCTGATGTGCTCTTGCAGTAGGTAACAAGCAATGATGAGGCATATAACCACACCAATCAAATTGCCCCTTAAGGTGTCTGCGAAGAAGCTGGGAGCCACCACCAGAAGAAGAATCAATGATCCTGGCATCTCCAGCCAATCTGTTGATAGTAATATCCAGGAAGTAGAATTAGCAAAGATAAACAAGTATCCCATCTTTTTAATCTAATTTGATCAACAAAGAAATTAAAAAAAATAAAAATAAAAATAAAGGTCATGATCTAGAATCTTATTATTGAAACAGTGGTAATGGTTGTATTCTGATGCTTGTTACAAAAAGTTGATCAGAAGAGCTAAAGAGCTGGTAATGTTCCCAAATCAAAATTTAATTTTAAAAATAGTTCTCATGGATTGTATCAACGTGAGAGTGCATGTGTGTGTGTGTGTGTGAGGGAGAGAGAGAGAGAGAGAGAGAGAGGGGCACGTTGAATTGGTGAACAAGCTGCTATAGCAAGTTCCCTTTTAATTGTAAGACAAACAGAAGTGCAAATAGCATACAAAGGCACAGTCAAGTCATACATAGCCCATCTAATAATTCAGAAATATCAGTTTAACAAACAGCTCACTAACAGTAAAATGTGGAGGAAGAACCAAAGGGAAAGGCTCGTTGAGATAGGATGACAGCATAAAATTCAAGAATAAGATCAACAAATATGTACTTGATTGAGTCTGTACCTGGGAAATGTCGTGGGAAGAAAAGCCTAAGAACCACTGCTATAAAAGCAATCCATTTTCCGACCTCACCTCTGAATACATATATCCAGCAAACAACGTTCAACAGAAGATAAATTAAAGACATAAGCGTTTAAATAAACTTAATTATCAATGATACCAAGTCATCACCTTAAGAAGTTGAATATTACAGAAGGAAGGCTAAAGAAAATGTAAGGGACCAAGAGTGAAGTAAGCATGTTTGTTCTCCAGTTTGTCCGATCCAATATCAGTAAATATCTGCATTGAGCATTGAAAAATTATCACCATATTAAAAACCCAACACTAAAAAACAACAGAACATGATATCCAGATGGACAACCAGAGTTTATGAAAAATTGGGAATTAACCAATACACGTATAAGCAGTAAGGATTCATACAAATGCTTCTGATAGTCTTATGTTTTAACTTTTTGGATAAGCATTAGGATGCGTTGAACTCAGTGACTGAGTTGCTAACTGTTGGATAAAGAAACTAATCTTCAAAACCACCTAAAATAAAGTATAGTTGTTTTAATTTCTTTCATTGAATCTCACAATTTGAGAGCTTAATTTTCTCCTTTTTCATTTCTATCACAAGTCACAAGCTTTAAAGCCTCAATTTTGCCATTTTCTAATAATACAAGCAGGAAAACTGCCATATTCAGTCAAACGTTTTAAAAGCAGCAGATTACAGAAACCAATGACATCTTAAGCAACAAATCAACATCCTGTAATCAGCAGGACCAAGGTCCTGTATGCGAAAGAGTAATGCATTCCACAATCTACTGATATGTATGGGATTCTTTTATTTGGAAAAACTCATGATTAAAGCTAGTTAATTATGATTAATTAGAGATGGCACCATATTGATCACAAAAAAAAAAAAAAAAGTAACAGCCACAGTTGGATCTTGAAAGAACATACACACCTTCAAGAATGTACCACACGCAAGAAAAGGATCTTTCCTTTTAAACAGCAGTATAACAAAAGAGAAAAAAGCAAGATCTCCAATACCCAAATAAAAACAAATGAAAACTCTATTGTCACACCGAACCCAGCTAAAAAGGAAAAGAAAAGAACCCACCAGGATCAAGAAACAATAATATGAAAAGAAAGGTACTGACATGGCAGCAAAGGAAGCGACCCATTTGAGAAAAGAAGTGCCAAAGCCGAGGCCACCAAGCTTGGCGGCATCGTTGATGAGTTTCTTAGCAGCAAGCTTGAGCTCGTTCATATCTGACTCTATCAATAAATTCTCCTTCACTTGGTCATCAGTTTTCATTTTCAAGTACTCCATCCTCCCCATATCTTTTCTTTTCAGATCCAAAGCACCACAATTTCCACAGTACGCGAAAGATTATCAAAACTTGCCTCTTTGAGCTGCTCTCCTCCTCGGATGGATCTGTACTAATGGTATGGATGACAACAACAAGAAATGTGACCGTTTTTGGGTGTGAGGTGGGGCCTTATTTCTAGCTCTTTCTAAGCTGGAATATTTAATTTTACACCAAAAAATTCTACAAAATATCATATTTAAATAATTAAATTCAATTAATGAAGGATAGAAGTGGTGACATTCCCCGCGAGTGATAACTATTCTCTAGGCCGTTGACTGTTGACAGATTCACCCGCGCGATAATTTGCAAGTTGATGAGCTTGACTGGATCTTTTCTCAAGTGAATGAATCATACGGCGTCGTTTAGATACAAACCCGTATTGGGCTACTTTAGCGTTGGATATCAACCCCACTTTGCTTTGGTTGGGTTGGGTTTCCTCGTCCACAATTGATGCCAAAGTTAAGGTTGGTTTGTTTTTTTGGAAAATAATTAGTTTAAGAAAATATTTTTAAGATAAATTTTTTAGTTTTTAAAATATATTAAAAATATTATTTTTATTTATAAATGATAATAAAATTTCAATTATAAATATTTTATATTTATATTATTTATTATTTAATATGAAAAATTATGCGAGTCTCACAAATTTTTAGTGATTGCCACTGATCGGTTATAATGGATGGTGGATATCAATAGTTAATGATGATCGTTGATAATATCTACACTTATAGATATAAAATTATATAGTTTATTTTTATTTATATGAGCTTATCGAATATGGAAAATTAGTTTTTTTTTTAAATAAGGTAATTTTTCATTTGATTAGTAAAATATCTTTTATTAATTAAATTTTAAAACATGCTAAATATAAAAAGGAATAAAAATAGCTATTTTTTTGAACAAATATTATAATCACTATTAATATTATATTGAAATTAGTCAAAGCCAAAATATATTTACACTTTAAAATAATTAAATAGGTTATTTATTCTCAATACGTTATATATTAAATTACAAATGTTAAAATAATGTTGTTTCAATTTTAAACTTTTCAATCACTAGACTAAAGATTTTGTTGGCTTTCAAAAATTAAGAATTGAAGAGTGGTTTTGTTATGGGTGAGTTTCCAATTATAAGGTTCATTTGATGGGTTGCAAAATTAAGCCTCGTAATTACAAGATTGGAATGTGATTAGTACTCACTTGTTTATCAATTGGGAGGGAATGATGGGTTATTGTTAATATCATTTTGCCTCCCCTAGCTTTTTTGACCTTCTTATATTCCTCCTTCTTTTCTTCTGAATGTCAAACGAATTGACACTTTAAGAATGTAAAAACTATTATACCAAATTTTTGATGCCCAAAACTCTGTTCATTCATCTTTAAGCTGATTGTAGTCAAAGTAACAAAATGATTTTGTGCAGCAAATTTTGGCCCACAAGCCCATGTGATTGAATCTATTTTATACCCCATAAATTAATGATTTCACCTACTTTATTTACAAATTTAAAATTCTGAAAAATTTTAATAAAATTGAATTTATTTTAATTATTTTTTAAAAAATTTAACCCTTTTATTTAAAAAAATGATTTGATGAAAATTCTAATTAAATAAAAAATTATTAGATTTTGAGAGAATTTATTGTAATTCAAAAATTCAAAAAAAATTACTTTAATAATCTTATAAAGTTTATCAATTTAAAATGACTCAATTAAATTTTATCAATTTAAAATTTCTTTTAAATTGAATAATTTTACTATTAACATGAGAAAATTCTATCACCGAAATTCTTTTCTTTCTTTTTTCACATGATTTATTTTAAATGGGACATTTATGCTTACTATAATTATAATAATCAGCTTGGTGTAATTTTCTCTACTTATATTCTAGAATAGTATGAAGAATGAAAGATCTTGAATTAGATTATTCTCTCCATCAACGTGAACAAAATTTCACCTTAAAGAAAGAGTTACATTATTTAGTCCACCGTTCGTTGGCCTCATTTACTATGCTAATTAACATTAATTTTCTTCCTCCTAAATAAACTTCAATTTTAACAAAGAACTTAATATGTTGAATTTATTACCTCTTGAAATATGCTCCAGCCATCAGTTTGAAAACCTACGTTCTTTTGCGTCACCTATAACAATTTTCTTTTGAAGAAAAGGCCTAATTGTTGAATTAGTGAATTTCAGTTCTTCACCTGCAATTGGCCACTGATATAGTAATATGAAGGAATAATAATAATAATTTGGAATCCCATATCTCCTACCTAACATAACATCATTTTAACTGGTGCATTGGATGACTTGTTATATTCCTCCACATTCTGTGTCATGCTAAATACCCATCCTAACTGAACTCCCAATTTTGTGCATGATTCTATCCATCTGACCTAAATTACCTACCCTTTCTTCTTCTTCCTTTTCTTGTTATCAAATGGACAAAACCAGATACCCTATGCATTCCTGATAGAATACAATAACAGTGAACCAGAAAAAACATCATACACATGAGCACTACAAAATTCACCAAACCAAGGTGTTTGTGCTATTGTCGCCTAGCCTCCACTTTACCATACAATCCAAATCCTCAGCAACATCTGATGCCGCTAACTTCTTATTCTAAACCAGCCCTATGTCATTTTCATATCTAAGAAATGAAAATGCTCAAATTTTGGGGCCACTTAACTCCTTGGACCACCCACCACTCACTTCATATTTGCGCTAACTTTATACTACAAAGATTGAGACAGTTATTTCCCACTAACATCAAAAGATGTGTCCATTTTCGCCAATCAAACAAAATAATTCATTTTGTCAGAATTTTTTTTTTTAAAAACAATTTTTACTATTTTTATTTTTCCAGCTCTTTACGTGGTGGCAACTTACATTACATTACATTACATGCACTAGGAATCGCAAATCACGGACACTCGTCTGCTAAATTGGTCAACTCAAACGAGACAACGTAATTAATTTGCGTTCAGATACGGGAAGACCTATTGTTGGTGATGATGGTGCCTTCCTCTCCTCCTCGAATTCACACGTGTTTGTTCTTGAGAATCGCACACTTGAGTCTTGAACTTACACCCGAACCTCTTGTTAAGGGACCCTTTCCACCCATGTGGGCCCTCCTTATCAATCTTCTCGATCACTTTCCTCATCGTGGAACACTCTCGTTCCAGCTGATTCACCCGCGTCCTCATGCTATCCATGTCCAGTCGCAGCACCTGATTCTCCCTCACTGCTGCCCTCCTTGTATTGCTGCTGCTCTCTTCTGCGTCCTCTTCCTGTTCCTGTCCTACTACAGACGGCCTTCCGGGCTCCACCTCCGCCGCAATCAATGTCCCGGCGATTGCGTGCCGCAGCTGTAGCTGCTCGAAAAACAAAACTTGAACCACCGCTCGCAGCGGAAGTCGCTCGTTCTGCGCCGCGTGCGTGCACGCCTCTAGTGTCAGCTTCTGGCAGTCTATCACTCCACATATCTTCTCCCGTTCCGCTTCTGATATCCACGGATGCGCCTAATCACGATCGTTAAAAAATGACTAATTAGTAATTAGTTTAATTAAGCCACACAATAATTGAAGAAAACAGTATGGTCAATACTTAGTTACCTTGAGATAGACGTCAACGGCCCTGTAGAGGCCGTCATCGAAAAGCCTAGCTTGCTCCGGCAAGGAGATAGCCAGATTGTAGAATCTGTCCGGTTTCAGATTCGAGTCGGAGGCTATCTCAGCGAGAAAACCGTCAATGAGTTTCCCGACAAGCATTAACACTGGCGACCTAACATTCCGTTCACCGTTTTCCTCTTCTGCCGGTTCAATTCCAGCTGCATTTCGCTCTTCCAGTCCGTTTAAGAAGTGGCCTAGGATTCTCTCCACGCAGTCCACGTCATATAACGTTTCGTTGAGATAAGAGTAGCTAGGGATGAGAAGATCGTCTAGCGTAGCTTGTTCCAGTTGTAATCCTATCTTCTTCTCCAGCGTCGAACGACACCGTTCCGATGCGTTTAGTATGATTGCGGTTCTTAATAGGCCGAATAGAAACCTCGTGGCGGTTGAAGCTCTGGAGCTGCTCTTGTCCATTGGCAGATTCGAAGTTATCGTCTCTAACAACTCTCTTTGCTCGCTTTCCGATGCTATAGTCATGGAGGACGACGAAGATGTTAGCGGCTGCTTCCTGTTCAATCTCGACACGCCGGGAATGTACTTCTTCGCGTAGTACATTAAGCAGGTTTCTACTATCTCTGAACTCAGACCTCGCGCTCTCATGGCAAGGATAAGTCGTTTCAACAAAGGCAAGCTAAGAAGCGCCAAATGTTCCAACCAGGCAGTTGCGGCGGAGGCGGAGACAGCACCGTTTCGACGTGCGGCAGATTCTATTCCATTCCATAAGGACTGATTGGATGCGGATTTATTATTGTTCTCATTAGCTCCATCGCTGACTGGCCAGCCAAACAGGGCTGGGTCGGAGGAGGAGGCGCGTGAGGAGATGGAATCGATGCACCTCTGGACAATGCCTAGCGTTTCTGCTAAGGTGGTTACTTTTTCGCATGATTTTAATGCTTTAATCGATTCTTTAAGGCTCTTTAGTACGGATTGAGAGAGGAATCGCTCTGTTTTGGATATCAGGTTGCCTTCGGAGTATTCTTCGGTCATGTCGAGGTACTCGGCGGCGCAGCGGAGCGGGCCCACGGTGGATGAGGTGAGGTCGAGCTTGATGCCGTAGCAGAACTTGGCGGCCAACTCGAAAGTATTGGAGCCGCCTGGGAAATCCGGGAGAGAAATTTCACAGTGAAATTCCTTGATTTCGTCATCTCTAGGTTCTTCTTCTTCTCCTGCTCTTTGTGCTGTTGATGTTTGGTTTGTTTCTTCATTGGTTATTAGTTGGTGAAGCTTTCTGCTTTTAGACATCAGCGGAAACTGATCACGGCAAAATCCATAACTACACAAATGTTAGGTTTTACAAATGGAGTATAATCTTTACATAGGGTGTTTTTAGGCTGACCTTGTGGAGATGAAAGGTCATGTCATCAACCTCTATTACAATGTCGCTGGGCAACCCAGTTGTGCAAAACCTGCAATAAGGATTTGAATATCAGATATGATCCAATGTATTAATATTTTCTTGAACAGAAAGGACTTGGAAGTTTTGGGACAGGTCTTACCATGCTTGCCCCTTAGAGCTGGGCTTCTCAGCTGCCATTTCTTTTTTCTTCTAAAAAAGAAAGATAAGTTCTTGTTTGGAAACTTTAATGCAGAG
Organism: Omphalea diandra; assembly: GCA_949677035.1. NCBI lineage: Eukaryota > Viridiplantae > Streptophyta > Magnoliopsida > Malpighiales > Euphorbiaceae > Omphalea > Omphalea diandra. The sequence goes on along the minus strand of CATIWR010472394.1, from coordinate 5,209 downwards.
AGCTAAGCTAGAGATATATGATGAGTGCAGACGGAGAAAAGAAGGGAAAAAAGTGAAATGCTTTTTGCTTTCTATCCTTTGGTACAGTGGTTTCCAAGAAGAAAAGAGTTTTAGGATCCTAATATCAAACCAAAACGGACAAAATAAAGCTTCTTCTTGAACTGATTTCTCCACTCAAAGAGAAAAAGAAAAAAAATGGAAGAAGAACAGATTTCGAAAAAGTTAATCAATACAATTATTTTTTTTTTACCAAAATCCCTCTTTGCTTTCTTTGAATCGGATCAGAATCGCAACTGCTCCAACTCAACCCTGTCTTCTATCTAATTTCTATTGCCTATTTTTTCTCTCTAATTATAGAAGAAAGCAAGTCTTTCTGGAAGTATTTCTTCCTTTCCTTTTCCTCTAGAGAGACCATCAAAAATAGTAAACGCATTCCTTCCTTGCTTGTATCTTAAATTTATGAAGTTGCTTGTTTTAATTAAATGTATTATTTAAAATATATTTATATGTATAAATACAATTTAAATATTTAGTACAAATTTTTTTATCCTTTCTTTTTGAAAATTAATATAATATTTAAAATATATTTACAAATATTAATGAAATTTAACATTCATTACAAACAAAATTTCTTTTTCTTTTTAAAATTTGTATTGTATACAGACATATGCCTACTCATTTTTTAATTTTAATAAAGTAAATATTAAATTCTTTATGCAATGATGAATTTAAATTAAATATTTTATTGAAAAAAATATTATTCTTAAAATTAAATAAAGTTATAAACATTGGAGGAGACATGGACCATAGGGGTGAGCAAAAATTAAACTGGACCCGATCGAAAAATTGATCAAATTGAATTGATTCAATTTAATTCGGTTTGATCCTTAAATAAAATTAGTTTGGTCTGGTTTTAATTTTAAAAAAATTTTGATTTTTGATTTGGTTTTTAGATAAAAAATCGAAAAAGCTGAATTAATTGAAATTATTAATAAATCAAACCAATTTAAATCAAATAGAATTTAAAATATATGTAATTTAATCAAATCAAATTGAATTAAATTTTTATAGGTTCAGTTCGATTTAATTTATAGACATATAAATTTAAGTTTAATTGATTTGATTATTTTAAAAATTTCAATTTGATTCGGTTTTAAGAATATGAAATTCGGTTTAATTGATTTTGGTAAAAAACTGAACCAAATTAACCGAACCGACTATTTGCTCACCTTTATAAATCTAAGAATAAATTTCGGTTCTTAATTGATTAATATGATTATTTCAAAAATTTCAGTTTGATTCGGTTTCAAGTATATAAAATTTGGTTTAATTGATTTTGGTAAAATACTAAATCGAATTAATTGAACCAATTGTTTGCTCATCCCTATAAATTTAAGAATAAATTTTGGTTCTTAATTGGTTTGATTAATCCAATTTTTTAAAAAATTTCAGTTTGATTCGATTTTAAAAATATAAAATTCAATTTAATTGATTTTGATAAAAAACTGAACTGAATTAATTGAATTGACCGTTTGCTCACCCATAAAAGAGTGCAAAAATTTTCTTTTTTTCTTTATCTAAGTAATGTTTTAATTTATTTTAATTTTTATATCTATATGCCTTTTTTATTTTGATAAAGTAATTTTATGTTTATTTTATCATTTTATTTTTATAAACAGATAGATCTTTCTTTCAATTTTATTTTTCTAAGTTTTTTATCTTTAAATTAAAAATTGACATGATAATATTTTATAATTTTAAAATATTAAATAGTTAAAAGAATAATTTCATATATATATATATATATATATATATATATATATATATATATAATTGATCGATTATAAAATTAAATTTTACCCTGGCATGGATCATGGGGATGGCACAATCAATCCAGTCCACAGTCACTAGAGACGCCATTTATAATTAACATGTACCGACTGCCATGGGTTAATAGTCAAGGATATAGGTGACGTATACTATACATAACAATATGAGAGATCTTGACAGTTTTTTTTTTACTCTTAAATTTCAACTCAAATATTGAAGCATATCTTATAATTTACAGTCTTACCTTCATAATGTTTAATCGAAACATATATACATTACAGCTAAAAGCGACAAACAGATAATGATGATTGGATGTTAATGATTTCTTCTTGGTTTGGAAGCTAATGTTTGTAAATATAATTTTAATCTAATCCAGATGACATTATTACAGAACTCTTAGCTGGTCCACTAATTTAGTTGATGACGACACTATAACAGAGACGCAGGGCTTACACCAACACCAATACAAAAAGAAGGAGAAATTTTCAAAATTATTTGGTCCCAGGTTAAACTAAAATGTCCATACTTGGATTCATGCAAACTTTTTATTTTTGAGAAATAAATGGTCACATGGAGGACTTGACCCGCATGGAAAGAGAACGCCTTAATTCTAGACTGCTTTTTCTGAAATTTCAATCTCCATATAATGGATTTCCTACCTCGTAAAACAACTTTTTTTAAAAAAAAATGTTGACCCCACTTTCATTTATAGCTGCATATCTACCATCATAACCTTCGTTCCCAAGATTTATGACCTTCAGTTCAAAAAGAAGAAAAAAAATAAAAAACCATTTATGACCTTATTAATTAGGTGGCAAGAATGGTAGATGCGATCATACATAAACAGCGAGAGTGTTTGCATAATTTCGATAATGGAACATGTTAACCAAAAGGAGAGAATAAAATCCAAGATACAAACATAAATAGTGTTAGTAAATCATATGGATAATTATCAAATTATTAAGCTAAACTTTGGCGATAATGAATGGTGATGTTGATGTCAGGAATAGTGTCTAACTGACTATGGAAAACAAACGCACCCCACTAGCCTAGAACTGAATCTTCTGTTATAATAATTGCTACTGAACGAAAGTTTAGAAGATAGGGAGATCATTACTGGAGTGGACAAATGGAGCCCTTTTATTTCTTCATTTCACGTGATTTGGGGACTAATCATTAGGCAAAATGTACAAAAAGAAGGGATGGCTTAATTCAGTTGGGCACATACCAATTTTATTGTATGTGTGGTTTATGCACTCTTAAATAAAAAGGACAATAAAAGCCAAACAATAAAGAGCCAAAGATTTATGAAAGGTCAGACCACGCTTTTGATTATAGAATGCTAAATGCGTGTCATATTGTCTTGGTTCCATTAGACTATAGGTGCTCCCCAGCACATCAGAGATTCTAGGGCACCATTTTCATCTTCCTAGAGCCTCTCGTTCATATATTTCAAATTTCTCTCAGCAATACTAACGCATACATCAAATAATAACGACTAGAATAAAAAACGGGGTGCACAAAAACCATGACTAGTCATGCCAAAAAAAAAAAAAAAAAAAGCTGAAGCATTATATATGGCACCCTGCACAAGATAACTAGTTTGATTATTAATATGCCCATACACTTAGTACCAAGCCAACTAAGGAAGTTCTTAGAGAGCAAGCAAAAGAAATTTTAAAAGCACAGGAACAGGAGTGTGATGACATTCAGCATAGTTACCCCCATTACATTATTTCTAGCAACCTCAGTCTTCCATATCCAGTCTTAAACACATATTTTCTGGTGGGATACGGTGGTCTATCCCTATCATTGATCCTCCAGTTCAGTACTTGCCGGCCAAAATCCATCTTTTGAGATTTTTCTATACCTGTACATATTCTTATGACGCAAGATTAGTACATAGAATAGAAATATATGCTTTTTACTTCTGTAAGTACGAATTTAGATGTAAAGCTTATCATAAATGCGAGTTAAAAAAAAAAGGGGGAAAGCAAATCTGCATTTGACACATCCCAAAACTCTTTGTGGAACATTATTTTTTCCCATTCATCTGTACTGTTACATTCTTTATATATTCAGTTTATAAGACGACACAAGCATATTGTATCGTTGTTCTTCAACGTAAATATTGACGATGTTCTACTATCAACAGCTACAATAACTCGCCAACTCTTAAAACCAATATTAGTAATACAGAGTCATGCCTGACATAATAGCCTATAATAGTACAATAAAACTACGTGACCTAACCATAAACACATATATCTTCTTTCTGAAGCCATGGATCTAGAACAAAAATCAAGAGATTATGATCCAGTTTGGTGTCACTATTTTTTTTTTTTTAAGATTTTGAAAATCAGTATTCCTGATTTTTGGTTTTTGTTTTTTTTTTTTGCAAAATGTTTTTTGACAAATATAAACAAAATTTTAATCTAGTGTTTATTTTTTTGAAATTAATAAAAAAAAATCTGCAGCAATACCAAACGCTCAGTTTTTCAATTGCCTTAAAATTTGCAGGCATACATACCAGCTGCTGAAGGATGTGGTGGTCGTTGGCAGGTGGCTTTCTCCTCAGATGGGATGACAACGCCAGGGCATGACCGGCACATGCAGTGCTTTCCCGTGTCTATACTATTATAAAGTCTGACAAGGTGCTTGCCACAGCCAGCCCAGGATTATTTCCCGCATTGCTTGCAATCCATCCAGAAACACAGTTATTTTTTAAAAGTGTTTGGGGGAATTCCTGTTCCGTTTAATACCAGCGCTCAACTTCTCTTACGTCCAAGGCAGCCTCAGTTATATAGAATTCCTTTATTTTTTATATCATCGAGACTTATGCAACCTGAATTCCAAAATCAAACAATCTGTCTTGGGTTAATCGCAACCACGGTAAATATAATCATCTTCCTGGCAGGGAGCCTTGGGTACTTCTCTAGGAGAGTAGCACACAATGAATCCGACAAAGTAAAGGTTGCCAAGACAAAAAAAGAATACAGAGCGTATCTTTTTGTCTTACACGATGGCTAAGGGCAAAGATACCCCTTGATAATGAATGTTAGGCACGACGAATTGAAATGGTTAATCAATGTCCTTCTATACCATATTGCTTTGATACCATACGTATTACCAAATTGTGATTTTGTTTCTCCTTCACATAAATTTTTTATAATATTAAAATATTATATTATAATATTTAATATAATTTAATTATAATATTTATTTTATTATATTTTATATTATTATATTATAAAGATAAAGTATAATACATATTATTATTATACATTATTATAATATTCTAAAATATTACATAATAATAAAATTTTATAAAAATAAAATATTAAAATATTTTAAAATAAAGTATAAAATAAAGAAAGAA